>PVJC01021977.1:0-27791 GCA_004026665.1 Murina feae | reverse complement strand
GGGACCCAGATCAGGGCTCATGCAGAAGGCAACCAATCAAAGTGGTCCTCTCATTTAGATGTTTCTCTGTTTTTCCCTTCTCTTCAACATTCTCCAAAAATCAATGGAAAAAATAACCTCAGGTGAAGATTAAAAAAAATAAAGAAAGAAATGTCATATCCTATGAAAGGCACATCTTTAAAATGCCTAAAAAAAGTTGTCATTTCTTCATGGTGAAGGCACTGGAGTTCGTGTTGATGAAAACACCTTGGTGGCTACAGTGAGTGACAGTGGCTACAGCAGCGCGGTGATGGGGCTGGTGGCTTCCCCTGATTAGCCTGGTTACCTCCCACAAAGGGAGGCCAGACTGTGACTTAGGCCCACTCCCCAAGGGGAGCAGGGAGTAGGCTTAAACTGTCAGTAGGACACCCCCTGAGGGCTCTCAATATGTGAGAGTGGGCAAGCTGAGCTGAGGAACTCCCCATCCAGTGCACAAATTTTATGCACCAGGCCCCTAGTACTAATAATAAATTAATAAACAAAATAGAACAAAAAAAATTAATGGTTGCCATATGGGAAAGTGGTTGGAGGACTGGATGAAAAATGTGAAGGAATTAAGAAGTTCAAATTGACATATATAAAATAGTAATGAAGATATGAAGAAAAGCATAGGAAATGTAGCCCATATATAAAAACTAACTATGGTATTAGGTTGGTATTAGACTTATTGGAAAGATTAACAAATTATTTAGAGGAAAAGAAGATATAAAAAAAGTGAAAATTTCTAACTTTCAGTGATGAAAAGCACAGTATTTGAGAAAAAATATTATTTAGATGTGTTGTCTGTAGATTAAGATTTGCAAAATCTAGCCAATAAATATTAGTGAACTTGAAAACATATAAATAGACACTATCCAAGATAAAACCAAAAAAAAAGTGAGAAATACAATGGACAGTGCATCAGTGAGCTGTATAACAAAGTCAAGCAGTCTAATATCCATGTAATTAGAGTCCCTTAAAAAGGGGATGAGACAAAAAAGGTGGGATGATAAACAATATTTGAAAAAATTATGGCAGACCATCTTCAAATTTGATAAAAACAAAATGTAAAATCACAAATTACAATAAACTCCAAGTACAAGAAGCTATTTTAAGTGCATCATAGTCAAAATGTTTTAAAACAGAGGAAAATGTGATATCTTAATAGCAGTGTAAAATAAATAATCTAATCTAATAAAAGAGTGATATGCAAATTAACCATCACTCCCTTATACCCAAGCCACGCCCACCAGCCAATCAGAGTGACTGTATGCAAAATAACCCAGTCAAGATGGCGGCCAGTAGCCACGGATCTAGTGCAAATAGGAGGCTTCCGTTGCACCAGCGATGGAGGAAGATGCCTGCCTGCTGGGGGCTCTGGTCAAGGCAACAAAGTTTCAATTATAGAAGATAAATAAACCCCAGAAACCTGATTCCAGCCAGCCTCACTGAGACATTGGATCACTGGGAGCTTTGGCCAGCCTGCAAACTCCCACCTTGAAGGGGCTGTGGCCAGCCTGAAAACAGCCATCAGTCCCTCACCCAGGCTGGCCAGGCATCCCAGCAGGAACCCCACCCTGATCCGGGAAACCCTTCAGGGCAAACCAGCCAGCACCCACCCATGCACCAGGCCTCTATCCTATATAGCCCTACATAATAAAAGGATAATATGCAAATTGACCCTAACAGCAGAATGACTGGGGATGACTGGTCACTACAACACACACTGATCACCAGGGGCAGATGCTCAATGCAGGATCTGCCAAGGGTGGTCAGAGTACTCCCACAGGGGAAGCTCTGCTCAGCCACAAGCCAGAAGGCTGCCAGTACAGTGGTGGTTGTGGGATCCTCTCCTGTCTCCTCAGCAGCGTTAAGGATGTGCGACTGTAGCTTAGGCCTGCTCCCTGCTGGCAAGTGGATATCTCCTGAGGGCTCCTGGGCTACCAGAGAGATGTCTTACTACCATCTTAGGCTTGATCATCTGGGGAGCGGGCCTAAGCCAGCCAGTGGACATCCCTTGAGGGGTCCCAGACTGTGAGAGGGCACAGGCCAGGCAGAGGGACCCAACCCCCCCCATGCACAAATTTTTGTGTGCTGGGCCTTTAGTATATAGATAAAGGTAATTACAGTGTTTTGATAGGACAAATATAGCTAGGTTTACAATATTGGAGCAATATTTTTAAAGAACTGAAAGAGAAAATAAACCCCCACTTTCTTTGCTGGAAAAAAAAAACCTGAAATAAATATGTCAACTTAGAATTTCATAACACAAGGAAATATTTTTTTAAATGTAGATTAAAAATATTTTTTCACACTTACAAAACTTAAACACTTCAACTTCAGCAGCCCTGCACCATTTATTAAAATGTTAATTGAAGAGCTTTAGGGGTGAGAAAAAGGATACTATGTTATGGCATAAATAATGATTATCAGATTGGATCAAAAACTAAATGGGTAAAGTAGGTTAGTGTTAAATCAGAAATTGTGAAGGGACAGAGATATTCTACTTGCAAGATACCTGTATATACTAAAAATAGATTAGCTATATAGATAGATATATCTATTACATACATGATAGAGAGATAATGATTAATAGACACCAGCAGAAACTGCAGGCATCTGAGTCAGCAACCAGAGCTTTATCTAATTGATCCCCCATGTCTAGCACCCTGCAGGTAACATGATGGGAGTCAGATGAATAATTCTACCACACAGTTGGATCAAACCACAGCAAGCAGGTAAAGCAAATATGAATCTGAGAGTTTACACAGCAGAAGAGCAGCTGCTTTCCCCTCTCCTCCTGATGGAAGAATAGGAGCCTTTACTCCCCAGTATAAACACATCCTCTTCTGGAGGAAGAAGGGGAGGATTCTGGTTCATACTCTTTGTAATATAAATAAACTAGAGGCCTGGTGCACGAATTCATGCACTGGTGGGGTCCGTTGGCCTGACCTGCACTGAGGGACCCCACCAGTGCAAAAATCCATGCACCAGGACTCTAGTATGCATATAAGATCTTTGGTTAATCTCTTCCTTCCCTTCCCTTCCCCCCTCCCCACTCCCTCCTTTCTTCTGAGATTCATCAGTCTATTCCATGTTTCCATACCTGTGCATTGAGCATCTGCCCCCTGGTGGTCTTACACTTCATAGCTACTGGTCCAATGGTCCAACAGTCAGAGGCTCACTTAGGTTTTTATATTCATAGATGCCACTAGGAAAATGATCTCCCAAATTTAAACCCAGAAGTTTATCCTCCTTTGAAATATAAACACTTAGGGATATCTGTTCTTATATCCCTATGGAAGTGACTTTCAGAGTTTGTCCTTTAACCCAGTATCTATAAGCACCTGGCTAAAGGGAAGATAAGGGAAGAGGGGTGTATGTGTGTGTGTGTGTGTGTGTGTGTTAGGGGTGGGGGGGTTTCTTTGTTGTTGTTTTTTTAATCTGAATGGGAACAAATGCCTCCATCATGAAGAAAGCAAATGGCAGCAGATTTAATAGCAATGTCCTGTTAAAAGAAAATACTACTTGGAAATGAAAGAAAACATGCTTTACAAGAACACACCTATTTCCATACTCAGGAGGCCAGGATTTTCTAGTAGCACTGAAAAAATGCATGGAAAATTTGACTTCCCATAATTAAGGTAACATATGCTCTAAAATATATATTAGAGACCTTATACACAAAATTTGTGCTTGGAAGAGGGGTTCCCTCAACCCAGCCCACACCCTCCCCAATTGAGGACCCCTTGGAGAATGTCCAACTGCTGGTTTAAGCCCAATCCATGTGGGACCAGGCCTAAGCAGTCAGCACTGGGTTGCCATGGAAACCCAGGACTGCCTTCTGGATGGTCAGCCTGGGTCCTTACAGGTTGTTATGACCCAGGGTATTTTTACATATATATAACTAGGCCCGGTGCACAAAAAATTTGTGCACTTGGCGGGGGGGACTTCAGCCCAACCTGTGTCCTCTCACAGTCTTGGAACCCATGGGGGCTGTCCACTTGCTGGATTAGGCCAGCTCCCCAGGTGATTGGGGCTAAGCTGGCAGTCAAGTCAGACATCCCTTTGGCAGCATGAGAGTTCTCAGGGGATGTCCACTTGCCAGCAAAGAGCAGGTCTAAGCTGCTGTTGGACATCCTTAGTGCTGCTGAGGAGGCAGGAGAGGCTCCCACCACCACAGCTGGCAGCTGTAGTGGCAGCTGGCAGCTTGGCTTGTGGCTGAGCAGAGCTCCCTCTGTGGGAGTGCCCTGATCACGAGGGGCAGCTCCTACATTGAGCATCTGCCTCCTGGTAGTCAGTGTGTGTCATAGTGACCAATCATTCCCACTCGTTCTGGTATTAGGGTCAATTTGCATATTACCCTTTTATTATATAGAATAGAAGCCTGGTGAATGGGTAGGGGCCAGCTGGTTTGGCCTGAAAGTTGTCGCAGATCAGGGTGGGGTTCCCACTGGGGTTCCTGGACAGCCTGGTTGAGGGGCTGAGGGCCATTTTCAGGCTGACCACAGCCCCTTCAGGGTTGGGGGTCCCTGCTGGGGTGCCTGGCCAGCCTGGGTGAGGGGCTGATGGCTGTTTGCAGGCTGGCCACAGCTCCCATTAACCCAAGATCAGTGAGGCTGGCTGGAAGCAGGTATCTAGGGTTTATTTATCTTCTATAACTGAAACTTTGTTGCCTTGACTGGAGGCCACAGCCATCCTAAGCAGGCAGCTTCCTCCATCACTGGTATAATGAAGCTTCCTGTTTGCTCTAGCTCTGGGGTTGCCAGCCACCATCTTAGCTGGGTTAATTTGCCTATAATTGCTCTGATTGGCTGGTGGGCGTGGCTTGGCTGGTGGGTGTGGCTTAGGTGTAATGGAGTGATGCCTAATTTGCATATTACAGTTTCATTAGATTAGATGTTAAGAGTAGTCAGTAATCAAAAGGCAGCCAGTTTGAGGAAACCAAGATGGCAGCATAGGTAAACACCTGAAATTGCTGCCTCTCACAACCATTTCTAAAGTACAATTAAAAGAAAAACCGACACCACCAAGAACCACAGGAAGGTTGGCTGAGTGGAAATTCTACAACTAGAAGGAAAGAGAAAAGCACACTGAGACTCAGAGGAGGTGCAGAAGTAAAGTGCAGAGGTACGGAGGTGGGTGCACAAAAAGGGCTGGCAACTGAGGATGCAGTTGTCTTTTTCAATCCGGAGGGAGTCACAAGCTCCTGACAGCTCTGAACTCCAGTTCCAGGCAAGTCTCTGGGGATCCAGACTCAAACAGGGAGAAACTGGTCTATTTGGCATTGGGAGAAACTCCAGAGTGGCTTTCTCTCAGTGGTGCTTGGTGATTACCATGGGACATTGAAACTCAGGACCTCTTAGGGCTGGGCTGAGGATCAGTCATAGCTGTTTGCTCCACCCTGTTGATTCCCCAAGACCCTGCCCACCCAAGCTGCCCAAAGAGGCTTTTGCATATAAAAGGCTGGGTAGCCTCATGCAGAAGCTAAATTAGTACCTCCTTGGAGATCCAAAAGCCAGTGTACCCAGGGGTCAGAGTGGGACCACCCAGATTACAACTCCTCAGATCCATAAGGGACACACTCGGGGGCAGACTCAGTGAGCACCAAAGCCCAACTGAAGAAAGTCTTGCCCCATAAGGGTGTCTCCAGCATAGAAGCTCTCCCACCATAGACACAGCTGATTCTCACAGCCAGGTTGCCTGGAGGTCAATTCCTCCCAGTGATACCAACAACAATCAAGGCTTAGCTACAACAAGATTGTGTACAAAACCTACAAAGCGGTGCACCAAGAGTGTCCACCTCAGGTAATTGGGGAGGCTGAGCCACTGGGCGCTATAGAACACCTAGCACAGAAAGCCACTCTCAATGCAGGGAAGCAGCCAAAATGCAGAGACAAAGAAACAGGTCACAAATGACAGATATGGAGGAAAGCAAACTATTGGATATAGAGTTCAAAACCACGGTTATAAGGTTTTTCAAAAATGTTATAGAAACCACTGATAAATTTAGTGAAACTCTCAAGGATATGAAAAAGGACAAGCTAGAAATTAAGTATACACTGACTGAAATAAAAAATAATATACAGAGATCCAACAGAAGGCTAGAAAATCGCAAGAACCAAGTCAAAGATGTGAAATACAAAGAAGCAAAAAACACCCAACTGGAAAAGCAATAAGAAAAAAGAATTGAAAAATATGAAGATAGTGTAATAAGCCTCTGGGACATCTTCTAGCGTACCAACATCAGAATTATAGGGGTGCCAGAAGAAGAGAGAGAGCAAGATATTGAAAACCTATTTGAAGAAATAATGATAGAAAACTTCCCCTACCTGGTGAAAGAAATAGAAGTTCAGGAAGCGCAGAGAATCCCAAACAAAATGAAACCAAAGAGGACCACACCAAGACACATCATAATTAAAATCCCAAGGGCAAAAGAGAAAGAGAGAATCGTAAAAGCAGCAAGAGAAAAGCAGTTAGTAACCTACAAGGGAGCACCCATACGACTGTCAGCTGATTTCTCAACAGAAACTTTGCAAGCCAGAAGGGAGTGGCAAGAAATATTCAAAGTGTTGAATATCAAGAACCTACAACCAAGATTACTTTACCCAGCAAAGCTATCATTCAGAATTGAAGGTCAGATAAAGAGCTTCACAGATAAGAAAAAGCTAAAGGAGTTCATCACCACCCAACCAGTATTATGGTATATGAAATACTGAAAGATATCCTTTAAGAAGAGGAAAAAGTAGAAAAAGTAAAGATAAAAATTATGAACAACAAATATATATCTATAAACAAGTGAATCTAAAAATCAAGTGAATAAAAATCTGATGAACAGAATAAACTGGTGAATAGAATAGAATCATGGGGCATAGAAAGGGAGGGGACTGACAATTCTCAGGGGGAAAGGGGTGTTGGGGTTGCAGGAAGAGACAGGACAAAAATCGTATACCTATAGATGAGGACAGTGGGGGGGGTAAGGGCAGATTATGGGGTGGGAACTGGGAGGAGGGGAGCTATGAGGGGGAAAAGAGGAACAACTGTAATAATCTGAACAATAAAGATTTATTTTTTTTAAAAAGGCAGCCAGATTGACAACTTTAGGATTATACAAATAATTCTAGGAGAAAAAAAATGTTATCAGGGATATAGTGACTCATTTCAAAATGATAAAGGAATATTTTTAGCTAGAGTACATAATAATCCTAAACTTTTAAGTACATAATAATCCTAAACATTTAAACATATAACAGAATACCTAAAGCAAAAACTGAAAAGGTTGCAGGGAAAAATATATAAAACCATAATTGCAATCAAAGATTTCTATATGACCTATCAATAGTTGATAGTAAAAGTAAACATCAATAACAATATAGTTGACTTGAGCCATGCTTTCAATGAACTTGATTTAATTGTCCTTCATATGTTATTCTTCCAAAACAACAAAGTATGCATTATTTTCAAGTGCACACAGGACACTAATCAAGATAGACCACATTTTAGGCCCCTGAAAAAATTAAATAATTTTAAAGAATTTAAGTTATACAAAATAATTGTCTAAACAAAGTCGAATCAAAACCAAAATGAATAATTAAAAGGTTATCTCAAAATACTCAAGTATTGCAAAACAGATAACATTTTAAATAGGCATGGGTAACAAATTAATGTTTAAATTATCTTTTACACAATGAAAATGAAAACAACACAGAAAAATTTGCAAGATTAAGCTATAGTAGTATCTACAGGGAAACTCATAGCACTAGTTGTCTACATTAGTAGGCAAATTCCTTAAAAAACAAGCCAGTAAAGTTTGCTCTAGGGAAAAAGAAGATAATTTGAATAATCCTAAATTTTTAAAACTTGAATTTGTAGTTAAAAATCTTCTTAAAAAGGAAAATCAAGGCCCAGGTATTTGATTAGGGAATTTCCTCCTGTTGTTAAGGGTGAATTTTCCACATTCCCACACAGAGACAAAACCTTTGCTGATGAACTAGACCCCACCTTTTTAATATATCAAGGGAATCTTTCCAAGAACACTCCTCTATTTTAACCTCATCATAAGTTCTCCTATTTTATAATATCATTCTTGAAAGTACAAAGACATACTACTGTTTATTTTTTCTATAATTATTTTTACATCCTTTTCTCCTGACTGCCAACATTACTTTACCTCCCCAAACAGAAAAGCTCCTTGCCTGTACCATCATTTCTCAATAGAACTATGTGCAGTTATGGAAATCAAGAATTAGGTACTATTTCATTTCTATAGATTGAACACAGAAAAAAAAGGCTGATAGTACCAAGTGCTGATGACAGTGTGGTGTAATCTGAGTATTTGTAACATTTTGGCAGCTATGTTAATCCATACAATGGTTTGGAGAAAAAGAAAAATAACATTTGATAAAGTTGTGCTATTTCTTCCATGGACTCGTCATTATAGTGTAGATAAGCCTTGCTTTCAGCTATAAGCATCTGCATTTTTACCTGAGAGTCATTTCTCACCTCACACTCCCCACAGGAGTACATAGAAGGCATACAGGGTAGGTCAGAAGTTCATTGACCTAGAGAGTTCATTGCTCTAAAAGCAGCCCTCGACGAATACCAGAAGAAGAGTTCATGTACAAATGCTCCAGCTTCCTTACACTTAAAGCTGGATATCTCTGATGTTCAACTACATTCCACACTGGTTATGATAATTCTCAGCAAAATTAAGTACCAGCTGCCCAGAATGGTAATTTGCTTAAATATATACCCTTTATTGGTTGTTTTTTTCTTCCTATGCCACTTCCTTTCAGGATCACCTTTCACATAAACTACTCATACACAATTCCTTCTCTTAGAGTGTGCTTCTCAGGAACACGAAATATGATAAGCTTTGTAAATTAAATTGAATGAAAATATATATATATATATATATATATATATATATATATATATATATATATCACTGAAACAGCAATTCCACCCCTAAGCATTTATCTTAGAAGGTCTATTGCATATGTCCACTAACAGACATCTATAAAGAATTGTTCATAGTACCCCTTTTTGTACAAGCAAATAACTGGAAATACGAGTAAGGATAACTACTACCTGCCTGCCTGATCATCCCTAACCACTCTACTTGCCTGCCTGATTGTCCCTAACTTCATGCCTGCCTGCCTGCCTGATTGCCCCTAACTGCCTCTGCATCAGCCCCTGCTGTTGTGGGGACAGAATGACATCTGGAAGGACATTCCGCTGTCTGATCTAATTAGCATATTATGCTTTTATTATTATAGATGCCATCCCAATAAATTCCACTAAACTACTATCTTCATACAATGGAATACTACTCAGCAGTAAAAATTAATGGATTATAACTGTAAGTACCATTAAGTAAAAATATCACAAAGAATGTTTACGAAAAAAATAGTTTTTGAACAATACATGCATTTTGATTCTTTATCTCATTTATTTAATGTAAGAACTCAAACTATAAAACTCTTAGAAGAAAACAGGCATAAACCTTTGTGACCTTAGATTTAGGCAATGGTTCTTTGATATTATACCAAAAGCATAATTGACAAGAAAAATTTGAAAATTGAACTTCATCTAAATAAAAGCTTCTTTTTCAAATCCTCACTCAATGATATGCTTATTGATTTTTAGAGAGAGAAAATTAAAAAAAACACACACACATAAAACAATGATGTGAGAGAAAAACATCCATTGATTGCCTTCTATATGCACCCTGACTGGAATCAAACCTGCAACCTAGGTATGTGTCCTGACCAGGAATTGCACCAGCAAAATTTAAGGGTATGGGATGACTCTTTAATGAACTGGGCCACCAGGTCAGAGCTCAATAAAAACATATTTTTAATGGAATTTTTTGGGATGACATCTATAATAATAAAAGTGTAATATGCTAATTAGATCAGACAGCCAAACAATCTTCTGGACATCATTCCGGATGTCCTTCTGGATGAAGTCACAGCAGCAGGGGCTGAGGCAGGGCAGGTTAGGGGTGATCAGACAAGCAGGCAAGTAGTTAGGGGCGATCAGACAGGCAGACAAGTGGTTAAGGGCGATCAAGCAAGCAGGAAGAACAGTTAGGAGCCAGTAGTCCCAGATTGCAAGAAGGGCATCCAATTGCCAGTTTGGGCCTGATCCCTGAGGGGTCCCGAATTGAGAATGGGTGCAGGATTGCAAGGGGTCTCGGATTGCGAGCGGGCTCAGAGCCCTCCCCCCTCCCTGTGCACAAATTTCATGCACCAGGCCTCTAGTTGGTTAATAAAATTATGTAGGTTTCAGGTGTACAATGCTATAACACAGTGCAGGTCAAGTCTCCTTCATCACCATTTATCTTCCCTTTACCTTTTTCTAAATCTCCCAATCCTCCCATTTCCTCTGATAATCACCATATTTTTGTTTGTGTCCTCAATTTGTTTTGTTTTTTTACTTTATTCCTGAACCTCTTTTACACAGCCCCTAATATACTACCACTCTGACAGCTGTCAATCTGTTTTTTGTATCTATGAATCTGTTTCTATTTTGTTTGTTTATTTTGTTCATTAGATTCCATATATAAGGGAAATCATATGGTTCTTATCTTTCTCTGACTGTTTTATTTCACTTAACATAATAATCCCCAGGTTCATCCATACTGTTGCCAAAGTGAGATTTCCTTCTTCTTTATGGCTGAGTAGTATTCCATTGTGTAAACGTGCCACTGCTTTTCCCCCCACTCATCTGCTGATAGGTATTTGGGGCTGCTTTCAAATCTTGACCATCATAAATAATGCAATGAACATAGAATCCATATATTCTTTTGAATTGGTGTTTCAGGTTTCTTCTGTTATATGCCCAGAAGTGAAATGGCTGGGTCATAAGGCAGTTCCACTTTTTTTAAAACAAATATGTTTTTATTGATTTTTAGAAAGAAAGATAGAAACATCGATAAGACACATTGATCAGCTGCCTCCCACATGCCTCCTACTGGAATCAAGTCTGCCATCTGGGCATGTGCACTGACCAGGAATTGAACTGACAACCTCTTGGTGCATGGGTCTACACTCAATCACTGAGCCACACTGGTTGGGTTCCATGTTTAATGTTTTGAAGTCACTTCATAGTGCTTTCCATAGTGTAGCCACTATGATGCTTTTTTCATAAAGTGAGAAGTATGCAAAAGAAAGTGTTTAGGGATACTAACATATACAATACTATAAAGAAAAGAAAAGTAATGAAAATGCAATATTTAGAAAATATAATAATGGGTACCTTTGAGGAAGAAGGAAATTGGTTAGAATAAGGCATAAAATTCTTCAAAGATGTTAATAGTCTCCTACATTAAACTGAATGGTAAGTGTATTGATGTTTATTATTCTTTCCAAATTATACAAATTTCATAAATAATATTTTGTATGTACTTAATATTGAAATTATAAAACTTTTAAAAATAAAATTTCACAATCAGAAAGGTAGTTATTCTACACAGAATCAGTCATATACCTATCTGAAATATGTATTTGATTCTATGTTATTTAAGATCAGGGAAAAATCCAGTTTTCTATGAGCTTTGGAAAATATTCTAACATTGCAGGAAAATTGGAAAGTTGCTCATTTACTAATTAGTAAAGGGAAATTGCATCCAAGGTTGGGCTTGACATCTGTAATTACTTGTATTTTTACCAACAGCATGATGAATTTGTCATGTTTTCTCACATGGAAACTACTCCCTAAAACTATTCTTTGACTGAATGGTATATAAAATGCAAAGGTGTTGAAGGATTGCAGAATATATAAAGCATACAGGAGAGTTAATTAAATCAACCCTGGCCAGCAAACACTTTGTAGATTAAAGAAACAATCACACTGTCATGTATCCAGATGATTTAATGGCTAAATGTATATTTCCTCCATTGTTTTGTTTTGTTTTTGCTAAAATACCTTAAAAGTTTTCTATTTGTCTGTGATTTGTCTTTGAATAGATCAGCAAATACAAACACGTAGTATGTCAGGTGGTCATAGAGTGCCTATTGATGCAGCACAGGCTGCCATGCTATTTTCCCACACTGCTGTGAAAGATGACAGTATTTTTCCTTCTTGGATTTTCCTTTCAACAGACATATTTTGCTGATTATAAAGTCATCTTTATCTATAAAACAAGAAAAACAAAGTCTTTACTACTAAACATATGGTTGCATTAACCTTACACAAGATGAAAGGTATTACAATGTTTTGTAAACAGTAACACACTACACACAATGAAGACATTTTGGAGAGTGTGTATTTTACTGATTCTCATTGATGGTAATATGAAAGGACATTTATCTTCTCTGTGCTTAATTCTCTACTAATGGAAAGATGACAGGGTATTTTTAAAAACATTCATCTGGCATTTTTAAGCTCAACACCTCAGTAACAGATGCTGCTGTTGATATTTTGGTTATGCAGCTTTCAATCCAAGTCATTTCTAATGTGATTTTGTGGGAGTCTGGTAGCTCCATATTTGAGGTGCCTTCCCACTCAAAATCCAGGGGTAGACACATGACATAAACTAGAAAATGGACAGTTTTTCCTAGTACTCCTTTTATCAAGCCAAGTGATTCCGTAATTTGAAAAATTGATTAAGATATTAAGTTACCTAAATTATTCAAGATAGCTGTGTTCCTATTTGTCAAATTATCCCAAATTAGCCCCTTAGACATTTTATCCATTTTCTTAAATCTCATCTCAATAACTTAAGTTTAAAAATAGTATTTTTTTTGTAAGGGAATAAATCAAAGACTTAGCTTGGATTTTATTTTTTATACTAGATGCCTGGTGCATGAATTTGTGCATGGGTGGGGCCTGTGGGAATTGGGCCAAAACTGGCAGTCCAACATTGCCTGCCATCCCTGCCTGCTGCTGCCATTAATCCTGGCCCTGCTATGCCCAGTCAGTCTTGATTGGGAGAGTCTCACGTTGTCACAGCAGTGTTTACCAGCTGTGAGCCCTGCATCTGGTGTGGTCAGCCTTCTGGGCAGGCGATGGAATGCCCTTGTTGGCCCAGGATCTGGATCCATCCCGCTGATATTCATGCTGGTTGTCAGGAGCCACCTGACAGCTGCTTTCATGTCATTTCTATCTTGTGGAGTGTCTAGGGAGAAGAAGCAGCCAGAGTGCCTGAGGGTGATTTCCAGGAGGCCAGCAGCATTGTTGGGATCATGCCAGGGGCACTGGTCCATTGGAGCATTGCCTGTTCTCCAGAGATTGAACCTGCAGTACTACTGAGGGAGTGAGTGGCTGCCACCAGGCTGGTAGGCTGCCAGGATGAGTCAATCGGCTGACCAGCACTCCTGCTATAGGAGTGCACTGACACCAGGGGGCAGCTCCTGCATTGAGCATATGCCCCCCCTTGTGGTTAGTGTGCATCATAATGACCGGTGGACTGGTGGTTCAGTTGTTTGGTCATTTAATCTTTTATATATATACTAGGGGCCTGGTGCACAAAAATTTGTGCACTTAGGAGGTCCCTTAGCCCGGCCTGTGCCCTCTCACAGTCTGGGACCCCTCTGGGGATGTCCACCTGCTGGCGTGCCTGGCCAGCCTGGATGAGGGGCTGATGGCTGTTTGCAGGCTGGCCAAGCCCCTCAGTGGGATCCTTCACCTCATTTGGGTGTGTCCAGTATGGGTGATGGACTGAGGGTTGTTTTCAGGCTTTCAGGCTTCTCAGAGCTCCCATTGACCCAATGTCCCAGCAAGGCTGGCTGAAAGCAGGTTTAGGGGTTTATTTATCTTCTATAATTGATAAATTGTTCCTTTAAGCCAAGGCCTAGGCTGGTAATGAAGCCTCCTGTCTGCTTCAGCTCATGGCTTCTAAAATTGAAAGAATGTTGCCTTAGTAGACTCTAGACAGGACTGCTGTTTTCTTCAACTCCAAGGCTTCTATAATTGAGACAATGTTGCAAATATATTGTTGCCTGGAGCACAGAGAGTCCCAGGCGGCTGGCAAACTGTTTTACTCCTGCTATAACAGAAACCTCTGTTTACTCTAGCAGCTCCGTGACTGCCAGCCTTCATCTTGACTGGGTTAATTTGCATACAGCTGCTCTGATTGTCTGGTGGCCGTGGCTTAGGCATCCCGAAGAAATGGTCAATTTCAATATTAAGCTTTTATTAGATTAGACTAGAGGCCCAGTGCATGAAAATCATGTACAGGTGGGGGAGTGGGGTCCCCTCAGCCCAGCCTGCATCCTCTCCAATCTGGGACTCCTCAGGGGATGTCTGACTGCTGGGGATTGGGCCTAAACCATCAATCAGACATCCTTCTCACAATCCAGGACCACTGGATCCTAACTGCGCACCTTCCTGCCTGCTTGATCACCACCAACTGCCCCCCCCCACCAGACAGGTTTCCACCAACTGCACCCCCACCACCAGCCTGGTCACCTTTCACTACTCTTCTGTGCTGGCCTGGTCACCTCTCATTTCTCCCCCAGTGGGCCTAGTCACCCACAACTGCCTCCTGCCAGCCTGTTCACCCCACTCAGCCTTCTTTTTAGTCATTTGATCACCCCTCACTGCACCCCTTCCAGCCTGGTTGCCCCACACACCTGCTGTTTAGTCATTTGGTTGGTTCTCACTGCCCTCCCTGCCAGCCTGGTCACCCTACTCAGCCTGCTGCTCAGTTGTTTGGTCGGCCATCACTAATTCACCTGCTGGCCTGGTAACCCCATGGAGCCTGTTCAGTTGTCCATTTGGTTGTTTTACTTACAATGGCCACTTAGACTTTTATATATAGAGACTAGAGGCCTGGTGCACAAAAATTTGTGCACTCGAGGGAGGGGTGTCCCTCAGCCCAGCCTGTGCCCTCTCGCAATCTGGGACCCCTTGGGAGATGTCCACCTGCTGGCTTAGGCCCACTCCCTGGAGGATCAGGCCTAAGCTCGCAGCCAGACATGTCTCTGGAAGCCCAGGGTCCCTTGGGGGATGTCCACTTGCCAGCAGGGAACAGGCCTAAGCTGCAGTCAGACATCCTTAGCTCTGCTGAGGAGGTGGGAGAGACTTCTGCCACCACTGCTGTGTTGGTAGCTGGCAATCTGGCTTGTGGCTGAGCAGAGCTCCCCCTGTGGGAGAGCACTGACCACCAGGGGGCAGCACCTGCATTGAGCATCTGCTCCCTGCTGGTCAGTGTGTGTCATAGTTTTCAGGCTGGCCACATCCCCTTCAGGGAGGGGTCCCTGCTGAGGTACCTGACCAACCTAGGTGAGTGGCTGATGGGTGTTTGCATCGAGGCTGGCTGGAGGCTGGTATCTGGGATTTATTTAACTTCTAAAGTTGAAACTTTGTTGCTTTAACCAGAGTCCAGGTTGGGTTGCCCCTGACAACCCAGGCTCCCAGTGCTTCCTTGAGCCCAAAGCTGGAAGCAGGTATCTCACATTTATTTATTTTCTATAATTGAAACTTTGTTGCCTTGACCAGAGGCCACAGCCGGCCTAGGCAGACAGGAACCTTAGCTTCCTCCATCTCCGGGGCAAGCTTCCTGCTTGTTCCAGCTCCCTGGCTGCCAGCTGCCATCTTGGCTGGGTTAATTTGCATATAGTCACTCTGATTGGTTGGTGGGTGTGGCAATTGGCTGGTGGGCATGGCTTAGGTGTAGCAGTGACACCAATTTGCATATTACTCTTTTATTAGATTAGATAGATTTCTTAAATATACCAACACACTATACAACACAGTTACTATGAAATGTTTGTGTTTGGTATAAATAGGTAAATAGCAGTGGAAATAAGAAGGAAGCTAAATCCCCCCAGTTAGGATAACTTCTCAGAATGCACACATTGTATATAAATAAATTGTTAAGTTTGAAATTACTCATATCTTTCTGAATGAGGGCTTCACAAATAAAATGAGATCTTAAAACTAACCTCTTTCTTAATATACATGGTTTTTAAAATATATATTATTATTAATTTACATTTAGTTAAGAATTAATCTCCATTGTCAAGTTATCTCTTGTCCTTCCTTCTCCATGATATTTAAACTCCCATGTGATAACAAGTGGAGGGTCATTTGGTCACTCTTTTTCCCCCACTACCATAGTTTGCCATAAAGCTACTAGTTAATTTCTATTTTTATTTTTTACTGTATTTAAAATAAATAAAAATAAGCCAATTACTGGGTTCAGGGACCCAATCTCTTGAAAGATTAGAACTTGCAATCAGAAATTCCAAACACTTATTTTTATCTGTGCAAGAGTTTTTTGTCTGATTTCTAAGAAAAATCAGAGCTTCTTTGCTTTGTCCCATTGTAGAGACATTGTCTTATAAAAAGACATATTATTAAGGCTTTTCCATTAAGGGAGAAGAAAGGTGATCGTCTAAATGAAATAACTGTATTTTGTACATTTTCACTGGCAATGAAACTGGACAGAAAAATCAATTTTAATGAATATTTTCTGGATATTTCTGTCCCTATGGCTACACTTTGGTTATAACAGCTGGAAAGTAATGTTGGCAGACTCAAAGTAAAATGTAAATTCATTTTTCATAAAAAAGTCAGAAATACTGCATAAACTTTTATGAAACAGAGAAAACCCCCATGAAACAATTTTATACTATCTAATATCCTGACTGTCTGAGCAACAGACTTGTAAATTTAGTGAGTGGCTTATTAGTGATGCTAGTTTGCACTTTAATATTTCTTAAGTATTCCAGATGAAAAGAATTTTTGTAGATAAATTTATTCAGAAAAAAATTAAGTGGAAAACACTTGAAAATTGTATGTGGCATCTATTTAAAATTCAAAATTGAACATTTTACATTGTTGTGGCTTTTTAAATAAAACACCCAGAAAAGTGAGGACACAGCACCATTAAAAACTGCAGTGAACTCAAATGGTTTAGCTAGTTTTCATATCTTCAATTATGTTACAGTCTGTTTTTAGACAATCTATTCTTTCATTGCTCCAATTTATAGTCATCATGCTATTGATCAGTTAAAAAACACTTATTTTGCCCTAACCGGTTTGGCTCAGTGGATAGAGCATCGGCCTGGGGACTGAAAGGTCCCAGGTTCAATTCTGGTCAAGGGCATGTACCTTGGTTGCGGGCACATCCCCAGTAGGGGGTGTGCAGGAGGCAGCTGATCGGTGTGTCTCTCCCATCGATGTTTCTAACTCTCTGTCCCTCTCCCTTCTTCTCTGTAAAAAATCAATAAAATATATTTAAAAATAATAAATAAAAACACTTACTTTACCTGATAGTAACCACAAAGCAAAAACCTATAGTAGATACACAGAAGATAAAGAGAAGGGAATCAAAGACTACCACTGTAGAAAATCATTAATTCAAAAAGGAAGGCACAAAAAGAGCAAGAAGGGAATAAGAGACCTACTATTATACAAAAGCCAGGAAACAATTAATAAGATGGCATTAGTACCGTAAGTGCTTAGCTATCACTTATTACTTCAAATGTAAATGGTTAAATTATCCAATGAAGACATAGAATGGCTGAGTGGATTAAAAAAACAAACACTTGCCCTGGCCTAGTAGCTCAGTTGATTAGACCATCGTCCTGATGCACCAAGATTACAGGTTCTATCTCTGGACAAGGCAAATGCAATCAATTGCAGGTTTTATCTCTGGACAAGGCAAATGCAACCAATGGATGTATGGATAAGTGGAACAACAAATCAATACCTCTCTCTCTCTCTCTCTCTCTCTCTCTCTCTCTCTCTCTTCCTCTCTCACTCTAAGATCAATCAATTAGTAAAAAATTAAAAAGCACACACACTATGCTGTAGACATGAGACTTCAAATTCAAGGATACACATAGGCTTAAAGTAAAGGGATAGAAAAATATATTTGAGCAAGTGAAAACTGAGAAAGCAGAGGTATCAATAGTCATATCAGAAAAAAATAGGCTTTAATTAAAAAACTGTAGAAATAGATAAAGAAGGCCATTATATAGTTAACAAAGAGGTCAATTCATCAAGAGGATATAACAAGATTAATATTATGCACCCACATTTTATCACCCAAATATATTTATAAAATGGTAAGATATCTGAAGGGGAAAAGTAGGAAGCTATACAATAATAGTAAGGGACTTTAATACTTCACTTTCAACAATGGGTAGATTATCCAGGCAGAAAATCAATAAGGAAATACTGTGCTATACTTTAGACCAAATGGCCCTAACGGACATATATAAAGAATACTAGAGGCTCAGTGCATGAAATTCTTGCACGAAGTGGTAGTGGGGGTGGTGGTGGTGTCCCTCAGACCAACCTGCACCCTTTCCAATCTGGGACCCCTAGAGAGATGTCCAACTGCCTGTTTAGGCCTGATCAAAGTCCAGCACTGCTGGCTCCCAACCTCTCGCCTGCCAATTGCCCCTAACCACTCCCCTGTCAGTCTGATCAATGCCTAACTGCTCCTGTGCCGGCCTGATTGCCCTTAACTGCCCTCCCCCTGCCAGGATGGTCCCCCCCAACTGCCCTACCCTGCAGGCCTGGGTCCCCCCAACTGTCCTCCCCTACAGGCCTGGGTCCCTCCAAACTGTCCTCCCCTGCAGGCCTGGGTCTGGTCCCCCTCGACTGCCCTCCCTTGCTGGCCATCTTGTGGAAGCCATCTTTGACTACATGGAGGCAGCCATCTTGTGATGGTCAATTTGCATATTACTCTTTTATTAGATAGAATGCAAACTAAAAGCAGACTGGATACATATTCCTCTCAAGTACACATGGAACTTTTCTAAGATAGATCATAATGTAGGTCACAAAAGAAGTCTTAGCAAATTTGAGAAGACTGAAATCATATCGAATATCTTTTCTGACCACAATGGTATGAAACTAGAAGTCAATAACATGAAAAAATGACAAAATTCATAAATATTTAGAAAATAAATAATACACTTCTGAATAATCCTTGAGTAAAAGAAGAAATAAAAAGAGATAATAAAACATTTGAAACATTATTAATAAACATTAATACAAAAAAAGGAAATATACCATACCAAAAATTATGGAATGCACAACTGTAGTTCTAAGAGGGAAGTTTATGGCAATAAATACCTATACTAAGAAAAAAAAAAAAGGGTCTGGAATAAACAACTTAACTTCACACCTCAAGGAATTAAAAAAAAAAAAAAGAACAAACTATGCTCAAATTTGACAGAAGGAAAGAAATAAACCAAAACAGAAATAAGAAATAAAGACCAGGAAAACATATTTGTTCTACTATGACAAATTTGGATAACTTACAAAAAATGGACAGATTCCTAAAAACATACAAACTACCAAGACTGACTCATGAAGAAATAGAAAATCTGAATGGACCAGAAATGAGTCAGGAGATTCAATTAGTAATTCAAAACCTCCCAACAAATAAAAACGCAGAACCAGATGGTTTCACTGGTGAAATTCACCAAACTTTTAAAGAAGAATTAATACCAATCTCTTACAAATTCTTCTAAAAATGTGTAAATAAAAAAATACTCCCAAACTCATTTTAAAAGATCAGAACTACTTTAATACCAAAGGCATATAAGGACATGACAAGAAAATTAAATTGCAAGCCAATATCTCTGATGAATATATATGCAAAAATTCTCAATAAAATACTAGCAAGCTGAATTCAATAGCACATTGAAAGCATCACACACCAGATCAAGTGGGCTTTATCCCTGGAAAACAAAGATTATTCAGCATATGCAAATATGATACATACATTAATAGAATGAAATATAAAAATCATATACTCATCTCAAAAGATGCAGAAAATGAGTTTGATAAAATAAAATAATCCTTCATGATAAGCACTCTCAACAAATCAGATCTAGAAAGGAACAGACTTCAACATATTTAAGGCCATATATGCCAAACCCACAGCTAACATCATACTCAGTGGTAGAAGGTCAGAGGCTTTTCCTCTATTATCAGCAGCAAGATAAGGGGGGTCTGATCTTACCACTTTAATTCAACTTAATATTGAAAGTCCTCACTAAAGCAATTAAACATTTAAAGAAATGCAAACCATCTAATTGGAAATGAGGAGGTAGAATTTTTATTATTGGCAGATAATATGATTTTTATATATAAAAAATCCTAAAGCCTCAAACAAAAAATGTTGAAACTAGTCAACAATTCAGTAAAAGTTCAGGATATAAAATCAATATAAGAAATTAGTTGTATTTCTATACACTAACAACAAAATATCTGTTAAAATATCTATTTACAATAGCACCAAAAATACTAAAGTACTTAGAAATAAATTTAATCAAGTAAGCAACAGATCTGCAAAGTGAAAACTATAAGATTTTGATAAAATAAATTAAAGAAGAAACAAATAGAAAGATATCACATGTTCATGGAAGAATTAATATTCTTAAGACGTCAATATTACCCAAAACTAAGCATAGATTCAATGCAATCCTTATGAAAATTTTAATGGTATTTTATATGGAAATAGAAAAAATCCTAAAATTCATATAGAAACACAATAGACTCTGAATAGCCAAACAATTCTGCAAAATAACAAAGCAGTGGGCATGACACTTTCTGATTTCAAACTATGCTATAAAACAATAGTAATTAAAAGAGTATGGTATTGGCATAAAAAGAGACATTGACCAATGGAATAGAATAAAAACCTAGAAATAAACCCGCCATACACATTCAATTACTATTTGGCAAGGAAACCAAAAATACTTATTGATGAAAAGATAGTCACTATAATAAATGGTGTTGGTAAAACTGGACATTCACATAAAAAATGAACTTAGACCCCTATCTTACACCACTCACAAAATGTAACTTGAAATGGATTAAAGACTTAAATGTAAGACCAAAACCATTAAACCACTGAAAGAAAACAGGTAAAAAGTTCCTTGACATTGGTCTTGGCAGTAATTTTTTCTATTGGCTACCAAATGCACAACCTATAAAAATAAAAATAAATAACTTGGATTACATCAAATAAAAACTTTTGCACAGCAAAAGAAACAGTCAGAAAAATGAAAAAAAAAATCCTGAGGAATGGAATAACATATTTGCAAACCATGTATCTGATAAGATGTAATATCCAAAACATTTAAGAAACTTTGACAACTCAATAGCAAAAAACAAACCATCCAAAATAAAAGTGATCAGAGAACTTGGAATAGATGTTAGTCCAAAGAAGGAATACAAATGTAAACAGATACATGAAAAGATACTCAATATTCCTACTCCTCAGGAGAATGCAAATCAAAACCACAGTGACCTATCAATTAACACCTATTACTATGGCTTTCTTGTAAAATAAAACTGTTAACAAGTTGGTGGGGATGTAAATTTCAGCCACTATTGAAAACAATGTGGACCATCATCAAAAAATTAAACATAGAACTACCATATGATCTAGCAATTCTACTTCTGGATATACAGCCAAGAAAATAAAATTGGGAACTCAAATCTGTACTACTATATTCTCTAAAGCATAATTCACAATAGCCAACATGTGGAAACAAAGTGTCTGTCTCTATGGATGAATGGTAGAGAAGATGAGGTATACATATGCAATGAAATATTATCCAGACATGAAAAAGGAAATCCTACCATTTGCAACAACAAGGCTGGATCTTGAGAGTGTTATGCTAAGTGAAACAAGTCCAAGAGAAAGGCAAGTATTGTATAATCTTTCTTATATGCAGGATCTTTAAAAAAGAGCCAAACTCATAGAAATATAGTGTAGGTTGGTAGTTACCAGTGGTGGCCAGGTAGGGGACATGGACAGATGTTGGTCAAACTTCCAGTTATAAAATTAGTGGATTCTCAGGGTCCAATGTAAAGTATGGTGACCAGTTAATAATGCTGTATTATGTACTTGACAGTGGCTAAGAGAGAAGATATTTAATTCTTTCTCAAACACACACAAAAGTATACTATGTGAGATGATTGTGGTATTAACTAACCGTAATTATTAATTATTTCATAATAGATACATATTCACACTGTCACATTGTAGACTTTAAACAGTATTACACAGTATTATGTCACTTGTATCTCAACATAGCTAATATAAAAAAAATAAATAAAAATTAAAATCTATATATATAAAAGCCTAAGTGACCATTACTATTGGTTGCCTGAACGACCAAACAATCAGTCAACCGGGTACCAGCACACAATGCAGGAGTTACCCCCTGGTGGTCAGTGCGCTCTCACAACAGGAGTGCTGCTCAGCTGATTGACTCATCCCGGTGGCTCACCAGCCCTGTGGCAGCCACTCACTTCCTCAGTAGTCCTGCAAGTCCAATCTCTGGAGAACGAGTCAGGCGCCAATGGACCAGCGCCACTGCCATGATCCCCACAGAGCTACAGGTCTCCTGGAAGTCAACCTTGGACACTGTGGCTACTTCCCCTTCCTAGACACTCCCACAAAGAAGAAACAGTATAAAAGCAGCTGCTAGGTGGCACCCAACAACTGGCAGAACATCAGCAGGATGAATCTGGATCCCAGACCCAGATGCAGGGCTCATGGCTGGCAAGCACTGCTGCAGCAGCATGAGCCTCTCCTGATCAGGACTGACTGGGTGCAAGCCTACAGCAGGCGCAGTGGGGTCAGAATGAGAAGAAGCAGCAGGCAGAAGTGGCAGGTGGCATTGGACTGCCCATTTGGGCCCCATCTCCAAGGTCTACACCGAGGTACCCCATCCGTGCATGAATTTGTGCACCAGACCTCTAATATGCATATAAAATTAGTCCTATTAGTGAGCTGAACTCTTTCTGTATTTCATATTAATTGGTTCTCTTTAGACATGGAGGAGCTCCTAACTAAAATGGGTTGTAGGTAACAATCTATTATGAAGGGAACCTGAGAGTGCAGGTGAAAATAGGTGTTCATTTAATAGGAAAATTTAACTTATCTGTTAATAGTTTTCAAGGAAACAACTGTTTAAAGCATCTAGTGCCAGTATCATGAAAGAGTAACTTCCAACTAATCTTTTATGAAACTCAGTTACAGTGGACAACAGCATACCAGGATCCTCATTTTTACTTATTTACTAGTGGCTCAGTGCATGAAAGCACAGCCTGCACCCTCTCCAATTGGGAACCCTTTGGGGGAAGTCTGACTGCTGTTTTAGGCCCAGTCCTGGCAGTTAGACATCCCTCTTGCAATCTGGGACTGCTAGCTCCTAACTGTTCACCTGCCTGCTTGTCTGATAGTCCCTAACCTCTTTGTCTGCCTGCCTGATCACCCCTAACTGCCTCTGCCTGCCTACCTGCCTGATCACCCCTCACTGCCCTCCCCTGCTGGCCTGATCTTGCCCCCAACTTCCCTCCCCTGCCGGCCTGATTGCTCCTAATGACCTCTGCCTTGGCCCCCACCACCAAGGCTTTGTTTGGAAGGAAGTCTGACATCCAGAAGGTGGCTGGTTGACCTAGTCTAATTAGCATATTACCCTTTTAGTAGTATAGATAGATTATATAGGAAAAGATTGTTTAAATGAGGGCAGGAGCCTTTTTCATCAGGAGGAGATGCTCTTGGAAGACACAAATACATAATCCCTATATCTGGACTGATAACCAGCCATATGCACTATACTGCCAAACCAGTCATTAAAAAATTGAACCACTTTCTTATACCTTACACCAAGCAGCTACTACCCTTAAAACTTCCCTTAGCCCCGATCTTAGGTTCTTCTTCATAGTTCACAAGGATTAGATTCTGATTGGTTGGTTTCTATGCCAGTCAGTGTCAAAAACTCTACCTCCTAGACAACCATTGGCTTCTCGCAGTTCACCCAGATTTGGTTCTGATTGGTCAGTTTCTATGCCAGTCAGCATCAAAAGCTCCACCTCCTAAGTAGCCATTGGCTCCTCACAGTTCATCCAGATTTGGTTCTGATTAGTCGGTTTCTATGCCAGTCAGTGTCTCTGGGCCTATCAATGGGCCTGATCAAAGAGGCAGGGCTGATCAGCAGCCTCAGTGGAGGCCTGAGAGAGAGGTGTGGCTGCTGGCCAGGTCCAGAGAGAAGCAAGTGCTGATCAACAGCTGCCTTGGAGGCTACGAATCAGACCCTGCTTCTCTCTCCCAGTCTCTCTCTAGGCCTGATTGACAGCCCCCTCAGTAGTCAGTGCTGAGTGGTGGTTCCCATAGCAGTGGCAGTCAGGGCTGGGTCACCATGGCAACCCAGCCCTGACTGCAGGACTGACTTCTGGTTGGTATAGCCTTCGGTGGTTTTGATGTTACGGACCCTCACTATATATATAGATTATTTGTTTATTTTACTTATAAACACAACAGTATATCTCTACTGTATTTGCTAAGGATAGCCTGTTTTCAAAACTAAAAATAGTGAGGTGATGCTATAGTTCAGCAGCACCTTCAGCTTCATTCTACAGGCTGCTTGTTTCCAGTTGTACCCCATGGCCCTTGTCAGCCACAGAGCACAACAGGAAAAGTCAACCTGGTGGTTTACAGCATTAACAAGAGCAGATATCTTCCTGGACAGATTGCTATGTTTAATTGTAGCTGTTGAGGATTGAGTCAGCTTCTTGAACAGTAAGGAAAATCAGAGGCTATAAAGATGGTCTAGTAGTTTTCTATCATGAGTAGCTGCATATCTATGATCTGCAGTATGGCAGAATATTTTCCAAATTGCCAGCCTTTAAACTCCATTGTAATGTTTTAAAAATCCATATGGCAACTTGAGGGATTAAAAATGAGGTAATTTTGAATATAAATTTATAGTAGTTAAAATTCATCTGGCAGAAAATTTTCTGTCCCAAATTTTATCTGAAAATATTTTTAAAAGAAAAAGAGAAAACAATCCAGTATATCACCTTTTTCTCCTAAAACTATTACTTATTCTTCATGTAACAAGTAAAGGGGACATAATATCCATTTCTTGGCCCATCTATTTTCTTGGAAGAACAGATACCTTTTAAAGATTTTAAAATAAATATTTCTAACAACATAAAAAGGACCCTATACTTTCTGCCTTTCAGAAATAAATAATAAACAATCAAAACATTCAATGCATTTCAGGGAAACCACTAGAGCTGAAATGACATTTATTTGGTGGTGACATAGACTCTTAAAGAATGTCCTGAAACAATAGCAGTGTGTGCAATCTTTAAGAACATCCTTCAGGACACCCTCAAGTACTTTAGCAATCTGCAAGAGCATCCTGCTATACCATTTCAGCAGCCTCAAAATTCTGTAAATATATGGTGTAACCATGTAGTTAAATAGATGCTTTTACTGAGATGCAAGTTGTACTAAGTAAAAACATATACAGGTTGTGGGTTCTGTCTCTGGTTCCGGATGCATATGGGAGACAACAAATTGATGTTGATCTGTCTCACATAGATCTCTCTCTCTCCCCCGTCCTGTCTAAAATCAGTAAGAATTTTTTTGCAGAAATAAAGACTATGACACCCCTTTACTCCCTCAGAGAACCTATTCTAATTATCAAATGGAATTTTTGAATTTGATACAAATTAAAAACTGATTATATATATGTACTAGGGGCCTGGTGCATGAAATTTGTGCACTGGGGGGGGGGGTTCCTCAGCCCAGCCTGCCCCTCTCACATATTGGGAGCCTTCAGGAGGTGTCCTCCTGATGGCTTAGGCCCGCTCCCTGCTCCCCATGGGAAGCGGGCCTAAGCTGCAGTCTGGCCTCCCTTTGTGGGAGGCGACCAGGCTAATCAGGGGAAGCCACCAGCCCCATCACTCCACTGCTACAGCCACTGCCAGGTGTTTTCATTAACACAGACTCCAGTCCCTTCACCAAGAAAAAATGAGAACTTTCTTTAGGCATTTTCAAGATGTTTCTTTCATAGAATATGACCTTTCTTTCTTGTTTGTTTGTTTTTTTTATAATCACCTGAGGATATGTTTCCATTGATTTTTAGAGAATGTAGAAGAGAAAAGAAAGACAGAGAGAAACATCAACGTGAGAACATTTTGATTGGTTGCCTCTTGCATGAGCCCTGACCTGGATCCCAACCAGGGAGGAGCCTGCAACCTAGGTACATGCTCTTGGTCAGAACTGAACCATTCAACAGGCTGAGGCATTATGCACTGAGCCAAACTGGCTAGGGCAGGATATGACATTTCTTAGCCCTCCAGCAGTGGACCTTCATTTATTTTCTCCAAGAGTGTGGTGGAAAAACCCTAGATGCCTTTTTGGATTCTTATTACCCAAGTTACTAAGAATATTACCAGGGGCATACAGGGAGCTTAGCCAATGAGCATTAAGAAAAGGTGTTTCCTCTGTAGTTCACTCCCATCACCGGCTTCACTCCCACCTGTCCAATCCCAGCTCCATCCCACCCAGGCCTGTAGCCTCTGTCCTAGGATGCAGGCCTGGGCAGAAGACTCCCCAATCCCCCACGATTGCTGGCTCCATCCCTTCTCCAGTTCCTGCAATTGATGGCTCTGCCCCTCGGCCCCCCTGCCTCCCCCCCACCTGCCTGGCTAACAGGCCTGGCTACCTCCGCTGCAGAACTGAGGAGGACTGGGTGCCACCATCTTAGTTGAGTTAATTTGCATATTTGCTCCTGATTGGTTGGTGGGCATGGCTTGTGGGTGTAACAGAGTGAGGGTCAATTTGCATATTACTCTTTTATTAGATTAGATGTGTATATGATAATTATTTAGAATATTCTGCGTAAGCCATATTAAGACTTTTTTGCGGGAAATGAGTAAAATCCGATCCACCAGGGAGACTGTCAATGGACATAAGGAAACATGAAAATGTTTTACGTTGTTGTCGTGTGTGTACCACTCATAAACTACGCAGTGAAATGCGGTACATGTGCAAGATTTGTAATGTACCCCTGCACAAAGGAAAGTATTTTGAACGTTACCACACAGTGAAGCATGCGATTTGGCGGGAAAATGCCCAATTACAAAGTGTTAAATTTTTGTGAAAAGTCAAATATATTTTGGAAAAGAGTGATTTTCCTTAATCAGTATACAGAGGGATTAGAGGAATTAAGTAAGTAGAATCTTAAAGAAAGAATAAGGGTTATATATAAAGTGGGGAAAGATAGTTTATATATAAAAGGCAGTAAAACAAAAAGTTCAGTACCTTTAGAAACCAAATATATAATTTTAGACCATAATATGTCAAAGAATGAAAGTTATTATGGTAAAAGTAGTGTTGGTTATAGAGAGATGTTAAATAAGCATATACTAAATTTATATGCATAATATACAGGGACTCTGTCTCATTCATTTTTTATTTTGTACCTACAGCACTGAAGTCAATGCCCAGAAAAGAGTCATATTGTTAAATAATATTTTTTAAGCATGGATGTTTTTAAATTTAATAATATAAAAGAGAATTACATGAATAGATTCAATTTTAGAAAATTAAGCAAAGGAAAATAAAATGGATGATTAAGAAGAACATGTTGTTGTAAGAAAACCTAGATTAGAGTTGGCTTCAGGTCCTGCTACAGGTACCAAATGGCGGTGGATATTCATTAAAAATAATACTAACATATTTCTTTGTCCTGATAAACTGAATATTTTAAGCAGACACGCTGAAAGTTGCTAAGAGAGCAGCTCTTAAACTTCTCAACACATACACACACAATTGTAAATATGTGAGGTGGTGGAGGTTTTAACTAATTCTGTTGTGGTAATCATTTCACAATAGGTATGTGTATTCAAAAAGACATTATACACCTTAAATTTAAACAGTGTTATATGTTATCTATACCTAAATTAAGTTGGAAAAATTCCACTGCTTAAATTTATAGACTAAAAAATGACTAAAAGTAAAAAGTAGGAAAAACGTATACCAT
>PVJC01021976.1:0-27729 GCA_004026665.1 Murina feae | reverse complement strand
CCCCCCCCCCAGTGCACAAATTTTTGTGCACCGGGCCCCTAGTAAAAATATAAAAGGGAAACAGTAATGTTAAGCCCCTTGTGCTTTACAGCCTAACTGTGGGAATCTGGTTGGTAACTAAGGGCCTCTTTCACCAGGGAAGTGGCGATGAGGTTAAGAAGATGGCTGATATGAGAGATTTTTGGGAACATAAAGCATACAGTAATAATAGTAGCTGACATTTATTGGGTATTTTTAACATGGCAGTTGCTGTCACCAGGGTTTCACATGGATTACACTACTTAATTCTGATTGTAAAAGCTATTAGCAGGCTACATTAATTTTATAGGAAAGGGGAACTGAACGTTAGAGAGGTACATAAGTAATCAATGGAATGTGACGCTAGTGACATTACGTGACTTTTGAAAACACCTCTTAGAGTATTGCGCTTAAAATGCCACGTGGGAAAGTCAGGCTAGCCTCTGGGCATGAGAGATCAGGTGGACAAAGGCAAAGTACTTCCACCAGGAGCCAGCGCCAAGTGCCCAGCCCTGAGCGAAGCCATCTGGAACCTCCGGTCAGCATGCCTGCAATAGATGATAGACTGGTCCAACCACCAGCTCCAGGGAAAGAAATAGGCCTTATTCATAGCAATAATAAATAAAATTGTTGCTTTCTGTGCAACAATAACTGCCATGGTCCATTTAAGCCATCAATATGATGCCACCCAGTTCACGGAATTCCCACAAACATCAGCTCTCATAAGTTGCTGGGGGGGGGGAAAGGAAAACAATCAAAATATATTTACATCTTTTTTTTTTTACAAGTAATAGAAAAGTATGATTACATCTGAATCTATAGAATTAGTATAATATCGCTTCACTATAATTTTTAGACAGATATTTCCTTAGGAGAGAAATGTATGACACTCATAGGTTGTTCTTTTATTTGTTTGTTGTTGTTTTGTTTGTTTGTTTTGTTTTGTTTTTTTGGGGGGAGGGGAGAGAGCAGCTATACTGTCATGAAAAATTTGAAAAGAAATTCATGGGAAGATCAACAAATCAGTTATCACATTTGGAAAGCACAACATTTGTAGCCAGTCATATAAACATTGGCATTTCCTTTTTATCAGTGAAATGACAAGATCAGAATATACATGATTTTCTTATTGGTGTATGTAAGTGTGAACAACAAAATTCAAACTTTATTCTGATTCCTTATCCCATATTCTTTTCATTCTAACGTTTTCCCTATTACTTAACCAGTGAAATTTTAAAACACAATTTTTATTTTGACTTGGAACTTGTTTGAATTTTAACTACTAACATGAGTGTCTTCTATGGCTTTGCTCATGTAAAGTATTGTGAGATTAATTCATGGGAGCTACTGCCAATCTTTCTATTATTATTTTATTTATTATTAATAAGCAGATATACTGCACAGTTCACAACTGATCACTTTGGGAGTTTATCAGCCAGTTACACCAATCAGCTATTCATTGGGGAAGCTCTGTGTAGGTATTGATAATAACTGCCATAGGCTTTTTTCAGCAGTAGAGGATAAAACTCATGTGATAACAATAGTTAATAAGAATATTTCCTCATAAAGAAGATGGAATATAGTGATTTTTCTCTATGGGAACTGCTGCTGGGATTAAATCTCTTTGTCAAATGGGAAGTCTGGTAAGCCTTAACTATTTATATACCATGTACTTCTTTTCCTAATGCAGACAAGGAACTTTTAAAAATAATATGCAGAAAATATCCAGTACCTTACATTAATGAATGGCCTCGTCTGTTGCATCAAATTAACTAGATTAACTAGCTACTAACTAGAGACGTTAGTGCAGGAGCTGAGAAATGACTGTGTGGGGGGATATGGTAGGAAAAATAACCTAGCACAGTTGGTGGTTGTATTAAATTACCCCTAGCATATTTTTCAATCTGGATATTCTTTACTTCTTTGATTCAGTGATACAACATGGAGTTTGTATATTCTTCCTTGGAAAAATCATTCCTGACAACATTTGGTCTCCAGAGTTTAAATTCTTACGTTAGAAGCTTGGTGAAAAGGGTGAGTAAAACAATTTGAAGTCCTTCTGAACCTTCAAGAGAGAAACAGAGAGTGTTCAGGCCGTGTTGACAGTGGTGAATGGCCGTGTCAGACAGAAGTGTACTTCAGCAAGACCTAGAAATACTCATAGTCCTTTTGCAGGAAGATTTATAAAATAGGAGAGGACTGTGGGAAAGATTCGGGCTTTGTAAAAAGCATGGGAAGAGGCATTAGAAATGAAAGAACATGCTGAGGTTTGAAAATGATTGGTGCTCTGCTGTGCAGAAGCTTTTAGTTTGATAAAAACCTATTTGTTTACATTTGCTTTTGTTTCCCTTGCTTGAGGGGACATAGCTAAAAAGATATTACTCAGACTGATGTCAAATAGTTTAGCAACTATGTTTTTTTCTAGAAGTTTTATTGTTTCAGGCCTTACATTTAAGTCTTTAATCCATTATAAGTTTATTTTTGTATGTGGTGCAAGAGAAAACCATCAACAAAACAAAAAGGCAGCCTATTGAATAGGGGAATGTATTAAATGAAGATATATCCAATAAGTGATTGATATCCAATATATACAAGGCACTCACAACTCAGTAAATATATATATACTCATCAAAATGGACAATGGACATGAAGAGACATTTCTCCAAAGAAGACATATAGATGGCCAAGACACATATTTGAAAAGATGTTCATCATCACTTATCATAAGTGAACTGCAGATTAAAACCACAATAAGATACCACTTCACACTAGTCAGAATGGCTATTATCAAAAAGTCAATTAGTAACACGTTATCTAGGATGTGGATAAAAGGGGACACTTTATGCACTATTAGCAGATTGCAAACAGTGCAGCAACCATAGAAAACAGTATGAAAATTCCTCAAAAAACTAAAAATAAATCTATCTTATGACCCAACAATTCCACTTCTGGGTATTTACCCTCCAAAAAAAATAATAATAATTTGAAAAGGTATATGTACCCCTATGTTCATCATAGCATTAGTTACAATAGTCAAGATATGGAAGCAACCTAGGTGTCAATCGATAGATAGAATAGATAAAAACGTGAGTTTTATTATTCCATATATACTAGAGGCCTGGTGCATAAAATTTGTGCACTTAGGGGTGGTCCCTCAGCCTGTCCTATACCCTTTCTTAATCTGTGAGCCCTCAGGGGATAGCCAACTGATAGCTTAAGCATGCTCTGGAGCGAGCCTAAGCCATCAGTGGGACATCCTTATCACTGCCATGGAGGTGGAAGAGGCTCCCACCACCACTACTACGCTCACCAGCCATGAACCCAGCTTCTGGCTGAGTGGTGCTCCTGCATTGAGCATCTGCCCTCTGGTAGTCAATGAGTGTCATAGCAACTATTTGTTCTGCTGTTTGGTCAATTTGCATATTAGCCTTTTATTATGTAGGATATAATGAGATATTACTCAGCAATAAAAAAGAATAAAATCTTGCATTTATAAAAATAGTAATGGACCTAGAGAGTATCAGACTAAGTAAAATAAGTCAGACAAAGAAAGACAAACACTATATGGTTGTAAGATTTCAATTATATGTGGAATCTTAAAAAAAAAATAAAAGGACAAAAAAAGAAAATAAAAACAAACTCATAGAAACAGAATGCAGTATATTCTGTCAGCTGATCCCCAAACCCTAAAACACCAGGCCTTTTCAACCCAAACAAGGATGGCTATTGGCTTTATTAACAGTGGAGGTGGGGTATCTCTTTCCCCACTGAGTGCTGGGGGTCAGGTCCTTACAATATCTTGAGAAAAATAATTTTCTGAGTTTCACACAGGAGGACGAATGATTTTTATTTGCATAGAGTTCCATCTCTGAGTTTCCAAAATCCCATTTGTCTTAATCCAGTCCTGGGAAATGTTCAGCTGGGACTTCAGTAGAGCTACAACAGTATCAAGGGTAATAGCTTCAGCCAGTCATATATTTTCTATTTATCACTCTCTTAATTGTTTATTTTTTGTTAATCCTTATCCAAGGACATTTTTTCATTAATTTTCAGAAAGAGTGGAAGGGAGAGAGAGTGACACTGAAAAATTCTTATAAATTCTGTGAATTTTGGACTCATCATGAAAACTCCATATTTCCTTAGGAAATGAAGCCTTGTCAAGAAAAATAATTTCACAAGAGATATTGAATCATTTCAAAATGTCCCCAATGTCACCTCTCAGCATTTTATCATTATTTTAGCTCTAGATTATATTTTCTCATTGAAGATTTCAGTGTTAAGAAATTGTTAAAGGGTCAAATAGGTGTCAAATAAACTTTCAATGATAAAAGTTTTATAAAAGAATTTGTTATCAGAAACTGTCAATTGGCACTAATTTGACAGGTTGAAAAAAATTTTAAGTGAGAGTATTAAAACTTTAAGGCATATATGTTATTTTTAACAGTGACTTGCCTTCAAATAAAAGGTTGTTTTTTAGTTTCAAATACTGAAAGAGGTGAACATAAACTGTTGATTGTTTTTTATATAACTTTTGTGTATAATTTACACAGGTTTATGGGATGTGAGTGGAGAGAAGGTGAAAACTGAGTGTGAGGTGGTTAGAAAGGATCTCAGTACAATTATCTGATTAGAGCTGAGTTTGATTTCTCTTTTGGTTATGTTGAACATCCTCCAACTCTGCCCACACCCCCCCCAACACACACATGCACACATACACACATACCAAAAATAAAGAAATGAAAATACTGTCTTGGTTAATTTCCTTACAATGTTCCCCATTAAGCTTCCAGGCAATATTCAAATAACCTTTTTTTACTCTTGCCTTATTATGATAAAAGATGATTAATCACTATTGTATTCATTCTACCATAATTCAGAAAATATGATCAAATTGTGTTTCATAATTTTTGAGTTTTCTGAGAGTCACAGCAGACATAAAATGCCTCACAACTAACTATTTTGGACATTTCAGTACATATGAAATATATATATATATATATATATATATATATATATATATATATATCCAGAATATTTCTTTTTATATCTCAAATAAAATAGAATAGTAGACACGAGTTGAACACATGAATTTATGTTTTTATATATGAAAGCAATCAAATACATATGATGGCAGGTTAGTAGAGATTCTGCTCACATGTTACAATGCTGATATGACTGTTTACTACACTAACCTGAAAAAAACCCAAAAACCTTAGAGAGTCAAAATCCAAAAAGTTGGTGATAACTGTAATGCCCCACAATTTTATATGAATGTTAGTAAAATACAGGCATATCAACTAGACTATTTTTATTAGACAACAAGGTAATCAAAACTTTATACTAAACTTCTTTTTCTCTGACCTATTTACTCAATTTTGAAGCAAGAACAAAAAGCTTATAGAATAACAAATCTCAATCCTGCATTCATCTTATTACTGTAACTTTTATAAATCCAATCAATGGATTTATGAAATCATGTGCTACTTAAACTCTGTAAGAATTTCTGAGATGCTTAATTACTTAATTCTAAGAATTCTATAAGGCTTCCAGGGCTTAAAAACTTACTTTGTGCTCAGAGGGGATAATTACTAAATTGTATATCAATATTTAGAGTCATAAAATAAAAACTGCATATTCATTTGCCTTGGAAATGTTGTTATTGGCCTCATGTGTAGAGCAAGTCATTATAACAAGATTAACATGACAGATGAGCCAGAATAGCCTCCTAAATACTAGATAACTGACACAGGACAGAGAGGGGAGCTTTTTCTAATGGCAAGAATGATGGACTATTTCTGAAAGTTTTAAAAATGACTGATTTTTAAAATTTAAGTGCATTTTATGAGTTTCATTATCTCCCAAAATTTTAAATGAAGAGTATATGGAAAAGATGAGATAGAGATAAAAACAGAGATGTGTATATATATGTTCTTATGGTAAAAGGAAAGCCAGGGTTTTTGCTATAGGGATGCTACTGAAATGGAATTTTTGGACTAGAACCCGGATTCTTTGTCCACCAGAGTCAAAGAATGAATCCAAGGACAGAGGGTAGTACAGCAAAAGTGAGATTTATTGAATAAGTATAGACTCCCAGGTGAGGAGAGGGAAAGGGTCCCACAGACTTCCTGTTTCCATGGTTTATAAAGGCTGCACTTCCTGTGTCCTGATATCTCCTCTGTTTGGTTAATATTCCCTTTTGAATTGGTTACTATAGTGACTCTTGTGGCCCTCCTCCCTCATAGTCCTTCCATTCTTTCTAGGCTTTCTTCTTTATTTTGTAAATATAGACCTTTTTTGGTTACGTCCAGTTCCCTTATCTATGGAAATATACCTGTTGCTGCTTCCTTGTCTTATGTAAATGCAACTGTTGCTCCTCCCTTGTCTTATGGACGTGTAACTGCACCTGGCTTCCTTGGGTTATAGAAATGTACCTTCTCCCAGTCTGTAGCCTTGTGTTTTTCCATGGACCCAAATTCTAAAAATTCCCTAAACCTGCCTATGTTCCTTTAAAATTCCTGTTTCATTACCTGATTTATTTTAAATGCCTTTGGGTGGTGGGAACACAATATAATATATAGATAATATATCATAAAATTGAACACTTGAGCCCTAGCTGGTTTGGCTCAGTGGATAGAGTATCTGCCTGTGGGATGAAGGGTCCCAGGTTTGATTCCAGTTGGGGGCATGTACAAAAATTAGCAAAAACATGCTCAATAATATGAATACTACGTATCTCTTGGGTTGCTGAAATTTGATAACTTGATATTATTGAGAAGGCTAAAAAGGGCTAATTCAAATGTAGCCCTGATATTTTGGGGAAATGGGGGTAGGAATTAATGTTAGTAGGCTCAGTGTGCATTTTTAATGACCTTCAGCTGAGACATTGCTTCCTTCACGAAAATTGAATTTGCAAAACAAGCCATGAGCGCTGCCTGGGGGAAAGGTTGGATTGTTAGCTGGCACCAAATCCTCGGAACACCTGGGGGAAGGGAAGGTGGGAGTTGCACTTCCTCCAGGGTCTCGAGGGAGGGAACATATTTGCAATACAATGAACATGAAAGGCAGTTATAAGGCAAAATTCCCATGTGTTACTTCACTCTGATTTGGAACATTCCCAGGGTTTGCGTGCCTTATTTAAACTGATTTCTCCACTTCTTCAAGGTGTTGCTTAGTTGTTTTTTGTTTTTTGTTTTTTTTTTCTCTTTCTGCAACATTATCTATACTTTTGTATATTTCCAAGTAATCTATAATTAGATAATTTTGTTTTTCATTCACACAAAAATACTACTATAACAACAAAAGAAATAACACTTGCTAAAAGATAGTACAGAACCCATGGGGAAGTAGAGGGCAGAGAGTGTGTTCATGCTACTCCTGAGGATGGATCATAGTGATTTCAAATGGCCAAAGACATTTGTTTGTCAAAAAACAATCTTGAAGTCATAGGATGCCCAAGTGCCTGGAATCCTTATTGTCTTTTGCAAAAGGCTGAGGAGATAGACTGAAGCACTGTTTTGACTGAATCTGTTTGTCGTATTCACAAATGCATGTGATGTGTGCATAAGAACACAGAAAGAAATAGTCTTTTTCAGGCATAATTTGTAAGAAGTGGTAATTTTTCACCTTCTTCAGTTGGGCTTAGTACAGTAAAGGTTCGGAAAAGATATTTCTGAGCTTGGTGAAAGAACTGAGTGTTGTATTTCTGAAAGTTGGGTGCAGCTTGAAGAATCACATGGCATGGCACCCATAAACTTGGCTGTATGATGTATTTTACAACTGAATCCAATCACTCATGAGAGAGACTGCAGTAGTCATCCAAAGCTGAGATCATGGATGGCTTAATAGAGGCAGTGTGCATAGTGGTTATAACAATAATGACAAGAAAAACAAGAATTCAGATGTTAGGTTCAGGTACAGGGCTTGTTAAAGGAAAATCTTATAACCTAACTAGAGGCATGGTGCATGAATTCATGCACAGGTGGTGCCCAGCCAACCCACCTTGATGGGGGCCGATCGGGGGTATGGCTGGCCAGGGGGAAGGGCCGTGGGCAGTTCCGGGGGGAGGGGGGGGGCGACCGTGGTCCCAATCAGGCCAGTTTGCTGCCACAGTGTGTGTCATAATGACCAGTTGTTTCAGTAGTTCTGGTCATTCCAGTTGTTCCATCAGTCCAGTTGCTTGGCTTTTATAGAGAGAGATAGGACAACTATACTAGAGTTTCAGAGTAATGTGAGTGGAAAATTAAACTCTTATGGTAAGGGCCACCAGATTACTTTTGCAATCTGACAAGATCTTAGCCAGTGCTCACAGATTACTATCACCATCACTCTATTTAAGGTCCCCTGCAAGGACCAAGTAGAATTGAAAATGTGTGCTCAATGGTCTCCATTGACCATGTTCAGGAAATGTTGCCAGATGTTTCTTGGTAGCTGTTATGACACTACATTTTAAAAAATGAAACTGTTATTTATATACAGAGTGCTCCTTTTTACTACCTTTCAAACTCAGCCCTCTTCTGGTATTACTTTAGCCAGAATGTCTCTGGCATATAGAATGAGAGAAGTCACCATGCCATGGAATTATGACTCAAATTCCATTAAAATAAAATGCCTTGCCTATAATTCACTTTCTTTTCCCCCCATTAAGCTTGGGTTGATATAAGGCTGTTAATATATGTTGATATTGTTGAAGTCTGTTTCTCCAGAGAAAATATTGCATGCTAATAGTTCCAAAGAATAGATTTTCATTTATAAATCATAGCCAGGCTGTCAGAAGACTTTTTCTTTCCTAAGGATAGACATACAACATTTCACATTCCCTTCTAGATACACATATTCTTTTGGGATAAATAATGTGTGAAAATGAGTCCTGATGAGTTTACTACTTTCTTATAATCTGTCAATATACAATTATGGAAGTATGGGTTGGTTTCCATGTTACATGTTTTTTGTTGTTGTTTTTTTAATAAAGTCATTTTTTAGAGTAGTTATAGGTTTACAGAAAAGATGTACAGAAAGTATACAGAGTTCCTATACACCATTCCTTCTTTGTAATCACAGTTTCCCCTGTTATTAACATCATGAATTAGTGCAGTGCATTTGTTATAATTCATGAACCAATATTGACACATTATTATCTTATTAGTCCATAATTTTCCATTAGAATTCATCATATGGTTCTATAGTGTAACAAATGCATAATTTCCAGTATGTATAATTACACTAACACAGAGAATAGTTTCATTCCCTAAAAACACTATATACTTTAGCTATTAATCTCAACCCCTAAAATCCCCCTGAGCCCTTGGAAACTGCTGGTCTTTTTACATTTCCCACAGTTTTGTGTTTTCCGAGATATCATAAAAATTGAATTGTACAATCTATAGCCTTTTCAGTGTGGCTTTCACTTACCAGTATGAATTTAAACGTCCTCTGTGGGTTTTGTTTTGTTTGGGGGCGGGGTGGGGGGGTGGGGGGTGGAGCTAGGGTTTGATAACTCATTTCTTTTTATTGTGGAAAAATACTTCCAAACTTTAGTGATTATAACTAAAACTTATATAAACATTAACTAACATATAAATATTATATGTTAGTGTGGACTTAAGTTTTCACCTTATTCTGATACATACTTATCAGACATGATTATTATATTAAATGATAAGCTTCTGCAAGCATATGGTAAAGTTCAGGAAAAACTGCCAAACAGTCTCCAAAAGTGGCTGTACCGTTATACATTCACACCAGAAACAAAAAAGAACTTCTGTGATTCCAAATCATCTCCTGCATTTAGTATTGTCAGTGGTTTAGATGTTGACCATAGTAGCCTGTATTATATTTTTCCTGTATTATATTAAAAATTCTTCATATATATATATATATATATATATATATCTTCAGATATAGATATATCTTCAGATATAGATATAGATATAGATGATATAGATATAGATATAGATGATATGATAGATATAGATATAGATATAAATATAGATATAGATATGGCTAATATGCAAAATGTCGCATTGGGAGTTTGACCAGGAGATGTAGAGTTTGATCTCTTGCTATGATGTTCACTGACCACCAGGCGGCAATGCAGAATGAAGTAAGGCCCTGGCCAGCAGCCAGAAGGCCCTGATCGTTTGCCAGGCCTAGGGACCCTACCCATTCATGAATTTTGTGCACTGGGCCTCTAGTCTAAAATAATACCATCATCTTAATTATAGTGCCAATCTCAGCTACAATGTTTCCCAGACTTTTATATCTAACTTACAATTATAAGTCTTATCCATATACTTCATTATTTTGTTGGTCAAAAAGATACCCTCCTTATCTCTTTTCCTAATGTCTAACTTGTAAATTTACCCTTCTTACTATTTCCTGCACAATGAGCTCTGGTCCTTGGGAGAATCATTATCTTGGTGGTTCTCAACCTTCTGGCCCTTTAAATACAGTTCCTCACGTTGTGACCCAACCATAAAATTATTTTCACTGCTACTTCATAACAGTAATGTTGCTACTGTTATGAATTACAATGTAAATATCTGATATGCAGGATGGTCTTAGGTGATCCCTGTGAAAAGGTCGTTAGACTGCCAAAGGGGTGGAGACCCACAGGTTGAAAACCACTGTGTATGTTTATCTCTTTTGTTTCTCATTAGCTCACTTTCCTTTGCTGATGTATTAAACAAACAAGTAACCCTTGCTATCTATCTTCCTATTATCCTTTAAGGGAAAGTTACTTTCCAAAAATGAATCATATATTTTAATTGTCATACATACAGTACATTATCTTCTTATTTATAATCCATATCCTCACATTATTCCATTAGACAGCATTTATGTGATGAATCTGAGACTAGAACATGGATCTTCTGATTCTAGCTATGTTCACTTTCCTATTGATCACCAATAACATATATTATATAGGTGATCAATTCTGCCACCCAGAATTAACTGAAAAGAAACAGAGTAAGGGACATTAAATTATCAACATACATATCTGTTTTTATTTTTTAGGGATGCAAATATTTGATAATACCATTTGTTATATAAGAGTTAGATTGTGTACCCCCAAAAGACATAAAGAAGTCCAAACCTCCAGTAGCTAAGAATGTGACCTTGTGTGGAAATAGGGTTTTTACAAATGTAATCAAATTATTATCATGAGGTCATTAGGATAAATACTAGTCTAATGTAACTGGTGTTCTTTTTTGTAAGATTTTTAATTGCTTTTTAGAAAAGGGAAAGGAAGAGAGGGGCAGAGAAACATCAATCAGCTGCCTCTTGTATACCCCCTACCAGAGACTGAGCTGGCCATCTGGGCATACGCCCTGACTAGAAATCAAAACAGTAACCTGTTGGTGCATGCGAGAATGTCCAACCAACTGAGCCACACAGGCCAGAACATCCTGGGTTGTTCTTACAAAGAAAGAACAGAGACACATAGGGAGAATGCCATATGATGACAGAGTCAGAGAGTGGGCTGATGCAGTTGCATGCCATAAGGATCAACGGCCACCAAGAGCGCCTATTAAGAGAAAAGGAAGGATTCTACCCAGAGCTGCTGAAGGAGCGTGGCCCTGAACACAACGTGGTTTTAGACTATAGCCTACAGAAAAGTGAGAGGGTAAATGTCTGTTCTTATGAGTCACCCAGCTGGTGGTATTTCTTACCTCAGCCTCAGGAAGCTAACATGAGTGTAGGACAAATAAGAATGTCAGTGAAACTATGTATTTTCCCAAGACTGTATACTTTTGGACAAGTTCTTTTCCCTGGTTCTCATTATGGTCTAATGCATCATGATGTTTTATTTCTTATTTATTTTTACCATAGATATTTTACCCTAGCTATTGTCAGCCCAAAGAAGAGTATAAAAGAAAAAGAGGCAAAAAAAAAACAAAGAGAAATAATATGACAGCTCATCAAAGATTACAAGACATAAAGTATATTTTCTCTTCTTGTGTTTGGCTTTGTCATTATAGCTAATGACATACAGACCTATTCTTTTATTTTTCTGGAAAGCAGTTTATTGAAGATAATCAATTTTAAAATCAATACTTATAATTTGTTTTGATTCAAGGGACAATATTACCTATTCCTGAAAGATTGTGCATTTGCTTACTAGAAAACCAGGGCTCATATGTCAATGATGTAAATCGTTGTTTTCTTTCTGCTTGGTCACAATTTGTCGTTCTTCACACTTGGCTAAATATCCCCATTTCCATCATTTCATCTGCTGGCAGTTGCTAAGGTGCTACTCCTGCTTTCTCAAATCTTCCTACTCTCAGGGCCAACATTAAGGACATTTATAGTGAACTGGTAAAGTCAGAGACTTATGTCAGTAGGACTTCAGCTTCCTAAAACTTTAACCAAACACCTCCAATTCTTTAAAACATTAAAAAGAGTTAAATAATGATGGAGGTATATAGTGACTATTTGATCTTACAGATTTATTAGATCCTATCTAGTTTTTGAATAATAAATTTATTCATATAAAGTTAATCAATGAAACACAAATAAAGATATCAACTGTACTTCATAACTGAGTTGTCAGTTATCCCTTGACCTCTGAATATATTCCAATTTGATGTTTAGTAACAGATTATTTCAACTTATAATTACATGTCTTGAAGCTTTTTGATACGGATATAATCAAACTTAAGTCCATAAAACCATTTCCTTCTTCCCAATATTATTATTGTAATCTCACATGTACCTAGTACTCCAATAAACCAATTATTTATTGGCTGCTAATTCCAATGTAAAGAACATTGTTTGAATGCCTACAAGTGCAGGAACTAATTTACTCTAAGAGGACAAAACAAAGAATAGGTGTGAGCATGATCTACTTGAAAGGTATTGAAACGTCTAGCTTAATTGGAATGAAAAGAAGATTTATCTTAAACTTTATTGGGAGAGACGGTAATTTACTCAGCCAGGACCGTAGTGGAAAACTTGACATATCTGGCCAAGGTTTTTGAGCTTTACCCTCTAAGCAATACAATTTGTTGTCATGACTGTGTTTTATGAAATTAATCTGAAATGGAATGCAACTATATTAGAGGAAAAAGAGGCTCCAGGAAAGAAGGTAAAACAACTGAGGTGAAGCGAGTCCAAGCTAGGATGCTGGAATGAAAAACTAAACTGAAAGAATGATAGATAGATGATAGATAGATAAATAGATAGATAGATAGATAGATAGATAGATAGATAGATAGATAGACAGACACAGACTGAGTATGTATCTCCTATTCTGACCACCCAATCAGTACTTCTTTGTTGGGCCACTTTTTGCCTTCAATACTGTGGCGATTCTTCTTGGCATTGACTCCACAAGATGTTGAAAGGTGATGCGAGGAATCTGACACCATGCCTGATGAATAGCACTGTCCAGTTCTGTGAGATTTGATGGTTGTGGAACCAGCTGCCTGATGGCTCTTTTAACTTTGTCCCACAAATGCTCAATTGGATTGAGATCTGGTGATTGTGGGGGCCACCTAAGCAAGGTAAAGTCTCCCTCATGTTCTTGAAACCATTCCTGCACAAAACAAGCACTGTGGCATGGCGAATTGTCTTGTTGGAAGAAGCCATCTCCATTGGGATAGGCTATCAACATGATAGGATGAACTTGATCAAAAATGATACTTAGTATGTTGTGCAATTCAGATGTTGTTCCACAGGAATTAAAGGGCCTAAATCATGCCAGGAAAACATGCCCCAAACCATAACACTGCCCCACCAGCTTGAGGGGTTGTACTCATTCATGTGGGGTTCATGCCTTCATGCTGTTTCCACCAACTTCTCACTCTGCCATCTGCATGATGCAACTGAAAACAAGATTCATTGAATCACATAACTTTTTTCCAATGCCTGACTGTTCAATCCTTGTGTTTCTGTGCAAATTGGAGACTGCAGACACCAAAGGTGTTTGAACAGGTCTTCAGCTTCCATATCCCATGTGGTGCAGGATATGGCTAATTTGCCTACAAACTTCAGGTAGTCATAATAATCTGGCCACTCAGTGTGTGTGTGTGTGTGTGTGTGTGTGTGTGTGTGTGTGTGTGTATCACATTCAAAGGCTGTTAAATTGTGTTGTTTACCCATATCTTCAGAAAAAAATCACTTCTACTGTTGTGGTAAACAACTTGCCTCCCTATTTGTAATGGTTTGGCCCTCTAGCAACTTCAGTGTGAAATTATAGCTAATTTGCCTACAAACATCAGGTGGTCATAATAATCTGGCCACTCAGTGTGTGTGCATGTGTGTGTGTATATATAGTTTTTGCATTTTTTGTTAGTGTAGTTTTTTATTCGTTATTAAGATATATAATTTAAAATAAAAACTCTTTGACTATCTTATTTATTGAAATTATATTTTGGTCTTAATTTACTTTCAGTTGATACCAGTATTAGTGAAGATTACAAATACAAATTTTTCTTTCAAAAAATATTTTTGAATTCTCCATACTTTCATGTCTTCAAATAAATATAGTCTGATTTCTTCTAATTTTAGTAGGTCAGAAATATCTTATAAAATGAGATATTTTGTTTCTGCACAAGCGCTTTTGAATATAACCTGTCTATTTTGGTATCTTTCCTTATTGTCAGTCTTTTTTCCCCTCAGACTGAAGCTCAAAACTACATTTCCCAGGACCCTTTGCAGCTGGTTTATAGAAAACTTTAAGCCATTACACCTTCTTAGAATTAACAAAGAGGATATGAGTAAGGCTGAATGGTTCTTCTTGCAAGGATAGTCATGTAGTCACTCAATTTTCTCTGCAGCAGCTTGGCAGAGGTTATGATATTGGTAGCTGTGGGTGTGTTAAGAGGAATTGAACAGCCATATGAGATGAGTGGATAGTTCTCCTGGATACATCTCTTCTGATTGGTTACATGACTCACTGTGCATTAAGAAGCATTGTTAGTCAAATATTATTTTGAACTAACTCTGTTTCTGTTTTAATTATCTAAATTAAATATATCTGCAAATAAATTCCCAATCAATACAAATATTATTAAGCTGACATGAGGTTTTCATATAAAATATTTCATGAGTCATAGTAAAAGTTAGAGGTATCTTTTTATAGATATATAAAAGTATAGAAAATTAATATTATCAAACCATCATCACATGAAAAAGTTACCAAGGAGAGAATAATTTTAATAACTGTTTCAGTAATTAATTCATAAAAATATTTATGTTATCTCTCTGGATAATGAGATGTTCATGGTACTTGTCAACATTTTAATTAGTAATTTATTGTGATTTTTTTCTTATTCTAAATAATTTTGATTTAATTTTGTTTTTAAAATTCTGTGGTATTTTCTATAGATGTCCCTTGATTTAGTTACTCATTGTTGCATAACAGATTAAAACACACATTTACTATCTCACAGTTCTTTGATCAGGATTCAGGGGATGGATTATATGGGTCCTTGGCTCAGTGTCTGATAAAGTGTCAAAATCAAGATGTCAGCTGGACTGTGTTCTTATCTAGAGGTCTGAATAGGAGGAATCTCCCTCTGCACTTACTTTGGATCTGTCTCAAAGATTTGGCCTAAAAGGCAGGAAAACATCTAATCTAATAAAAGAGTAATATGCAAATTGACCCTCACTCTGAGACACCTAAGCCATGCCCACCAGCCAAGCCATGCCCACCAGCCAATCAGAGGGGCTGTATGCAAATTAACCCAGCCAAGATGGCGGATGGCAGCCACGGAGCTGGAATATGCAGGAGGCTTCCATTAGGCCGGCTGAGCCTCTGCTCAAAGCAACAATGTTTCAATTATAGAAGATAAATAAACCTCAGAAACCTGATTCCAGCCAGCCTCGCTAGGACATTGGGTCAATAGGAGCTGTGGGCAGCCTGCTGGAATAAGCAGGAGGCTTGCCCCAGCAATGGAGGAAGCTAAGGTTCCTGTCTGTCTAGGCTGGCTGTGGCCTATGCTCATGGCAACAAAGTTTCAATTATAGAAGATAAACAAACCTCAGTTAGCTGCTTCCTGCCTTGGGTTCAAGGAAGTGCTGGGAGCCTGAATTGTCAGGGGCAACCTGACCTGGGCTCTGATTAAAGCAACAAAGTTTCAACATTAGAAGTTAAATAAATCCCAGTCAGCCTCGCTGCAAACAGCCATCAGCCCCTCACCCAGGCTGGCCAGGCATGCCAGCAGGTGGACAGCCCCTGAGGGGTCCCAGTCTGCGAGAGGGCACAGACCAGGCTGAGGGAAACTCCAAGTGCACAAATTTTTGTGCACCAGGCCCCTAGTTTATAATAACAATAAGACCTCACTGAATACCATTGATAGTTTATTGGAAACTGTGACTTTAAACAAAACAGTCCTTACTTAACAAAAACAATTTTATTATAGGTTAATTGATATAAAAAAGATTTACGTTCCTACAACATATTTCTGGTCACAAGTAAAACATCACCAGAGCACTTCTAATGTAATACATTGAAATAAAAGTGAGCTACCCATTCATTTAAGAAAGATTGATAAAAACCAGTAAGATCATAATTGCCCAAGAGGTCAAGGGTGACTAAAGCCTATCTGGCAGCTCAGGTTGCAAGGCGGTACCCACCCCTGAAAAGGACACGCTTCCATTGCAAGGCCTACTCATACACCCACACACACCGAGACTCAGACAATTTAGACACATCAGTTCACCTCATATGTACATCTTTGGGCTATGGGAGAAAACCAAAGGACCTAGAAAAAACCCATGCAGACATGAGGAGAACATACAAACTTTACACCGTGGCCCTGGCAGCAAATTACTTTTTCTTCTCATCAATGTTATAATGAAATGACTTTGAACTAAAATTTTTTCGAGGGCCTGTTGTACAGTCAACTTGAAGGTATATGAGACATAGTTTTGCATCCTGAGGGATTGCCTTTATCCCAATATCTTTCAACTAAGGTTTTGGCAAGTCTTTTTTTTTTTTTTTTTTCATAGTTATTCTCTATGGCAGATCAAGGTACACAGATCCTCATACATTTTTCATCGTTAAGAGGATCTTTAAGTAGTGTCTACCTTAACCTGTTTCTTTTTAATCTCTGAACTGATGCAGTATATAAAAATTATTATAGGAGTATGCACTCCAGCATTTTTTCTGGCTCTACAGCAACTTACATGAGCTTTCTTTGGGGCATTACAGTGCCAGTATGAAACATCACCTTCTTTCATTCCTATATCTGGGCCAGCAGTTTATCCCAAATAGCTAGTAAATATCTAAATGGATGTAGATAATAGGTGCTGAGAGTGACTCAGATGCAATGTTTGTGCAGGGGTGGGGTTAATGAGAGGCTGATGGACACTGGATCGTAGAAAACTGCCCGTCGTTGTGATTGTCCAAGCCACTGATATACAATAACAGTGGAGAACATGCATCCTCTAGCATTGGCCTAATAGTATGGTCGTTTCCTGGGATTATAGTGTTTTGGGGCCACTAGTACTTTTTCTTGACAGTTTTATTAGCTTTATTGGTAGTACAAATGTCACTTACCCAAGTATCCAAATGCACCTGTATTTTTTGCTTGAACTTCTGAATAGCTTGGTTTAATTTAGACCCTGCTGTGACCAAGGCTACGTCTTCACCTATACAATCAATTCTGAAACAATGTAGAAATGGTTCTGATTATAATCTTCCTTCAACTGAATAGCTATAATTGAGTCCAAGACAGAGAATAGATGATAAAGTCTAAAAATATTAGTCATCCTCTGAGTAAACAATGAAATTGCTTAGGATTTATTCTACAGGATTGGAGGAAATTGGGAGAAGAAATAAACAAACAAACACAAAATCTGGTTGAATGATTGAGATTTTAAACAATTATTCTAAAAAAAATTACAGAATGAGTATTTTTACTTTGTAATGCACACAAAATAATAAAACATCTAGAAATCATTACCTGGAAAATCTCCTTATTTTGCTACCAAGTCAAGCTTGCCATTTCTGACCCATTGATATTCCTCTGCGTAGAGAAGGAGTGTGATCTCATGTTCATGGACTCCTTAGCAATCACCAAAACAAAGCTATGTTACAGATTTGTCTCCTAATTGATGCTCTTTTCTTCTATCAGTTTTTCTTCTGCTCACTCCAAAACACAGTTCTCAACAGATTCTCAAAATAAGTAGCAATTTATTGTTGCTGTCTACAGGCATATTTTCATCACCCTCAAAATAGTAGAAATACTTGGAAAGCACTTGAAAATACAATTACATAAAAAAATTAATATGTACAATTTGAGCAAACTCAGAAATTATAAATTCCTAGGTACTGTTTATAAAGTTTTCTGTGAAAACAGGAAGTCTAACTGCAAAGGCAATATGCCTAAAATTTATAATGTAATTTGGAAAAAGTCATAAAGGTCAATGAAAGGACATCTTATTTTATTTTTTAAATATATTTTTATTGATCTCAGAGAAGAAGGAAGAAGGAGAGAGATATACAAACATCAATAATGAAAGAGAATCATTGACCGGCTTTCTCCTAATGCCCCACACTGGGGATGGAGCCTGCAACTCAGGCATGTGCCCTGACGAGGAATCAAACTGTGATCTCTTAGTTCATAGGTTGATGCTCAATCACTGAGCCATGCTGGCCAGGCTGAAAACACATTTTAAATATAATTTATGCATGTGGTTAATTTAAAAAATAGTTTCTTTACTCCTTTGAGCAATGACAGTTTATACGTTAACCTATTTTTTTTAAAAAGTTAAACATTAAAATACAACTATTAATAAGTTAGCTCTATAGATGTTTGGAATTCAACATTAACTTAAGACAAAATATGCTTATTTTTATTTCACTAGAGTGAAAATTACAGAGTAATTGCTTTGAATACTTCTCTCTATAATAAACATTGCAGATTGCATCCATTACACCACTGAAGTACACTTAACAAATTAATGCTTCAGAAATCAAACAAAGATAAAACATTCATAGACCTTTTTGAAGAATTTGTGCATATGCCACAATTTCTGATACCTGATAGCTAATATTGTGTTTGTACTTAGTGTACCTCCATATAGATTGGGTAATAAACCCTCAATTTAATCACAATTTTAGTAATAAATTAAAATTTTATACACTCTTTAATATATTTGAGATACTTAGAGTAAAATTATCTTTAAAAGTTATACCATAAACATTTTTCTGTTGCTAGCCTGACATAATAATTACTTGGCAAATAATTGTTCAGAATTTGTTGTAAAATTACTTCTTTCACTTGGCTATTTAGACATTTAGATGGCCTCATATTACCCATTATGATGAAAAATAATGAAAATAAACTTTTTATTCATGCATGCAGTTATTTGGGATGTAGTCAATCAGACATAATAGTATTGAATCAGATTCCATTAAATATAGCATTGGTCTTAACCTTGGATCCATGGAATTGCCTATAATTTTCCTCAAATTGACAAAGAATGCTATTGATCTATGTGTTCTCAATGGAAGAATGTTAACTGTGAATCTAAATAACTAGAAAAACATTAGAAGTATTAGTACTAGGGTTTCTCAGGGTGTGTGAAACCTCAGGTAAATGTTTTTCCCCATCTACTGATATATGAAAAATGTGATTTAAAAAGTTGTTTAAAATTTATGGTCACATGTGGGGATCAAGTAATATTTTCAATAAAAATAGAATAAAATGTAGAGAATTACTTGCATACCTGTTTATCATTCAATCAGATACAATTTCTTCCTCTTCAGATCCATAAACAGTTTCTTTGTTCAGGTACCATCAAATGTGCCACTTCCAACTAATTTAATATTTTCCACTACAGGAAACAGGTTAATAATGCTATTATTTTCATGATCCCATGGCTATTTGGACTCTGTTTGTATAGAAACAATATAAAATTCCTTGCCTCTGAAGTTTCCTAATACCATTATTTAAAGCATCATTATTCTTGATACTGATTTATTCTTTGTACTACCTGTGAATACTGGCCTCCAATCACTCTCCTAAGTTATATCTATACTTCATGATGATGACAACACTTGTAAACTTACCCAGTGTATGCATAAACATGTGAACAATAATACATTTTATTTTAAATGTACCAAATGGGACTTTATAGCATTAACCCATCTTCATTTGAACTCTTTCAACCTACACACAGCATTCCTAGACTGTATTCTCTTTCAGGATTGAGCACACCCTTGGTTCCACACAGTAATCCCAGTGGGAAGATAATGACAGGACAGAATGTGAATAGTGGCCCCAATTGGGCAAAGAATGCCTGTCTGTTTTCCAGCATGGCTTTGCACAAACTCAGGAAAGTTGATGGCACTAGTCTATTGGAGACAGAGAGGGTATCAATCAGAGGCCCTGTGGGTTTACAGAGTAACTGTCTTCAACATCCTCAAAGGAAGTAGTCATGGCCACTCCAGAAAGATGGTTTAACACATCATGTGGAGGCAACAGAAGTAGTAGAGTGACTGCTCTGAGCACACCTGCAAGAACACAGGATTAAAGATGCTTGTTACCACCCTAAACATCTTTGGGTCCTGTAAATTGGAGGTTGTACCATTGTCTCCACGTAGATAGGCAGGTGTTAATGCATGAGTCCAGGCAACCAGCTTCAGAGCAAGATATGGTGTTGAATCATTGGTAACTCAGACCTTAATGATGTGAGTGAGAGATATCTCAAATCAGATCATCTGAACTATTCTGTTGGCCAATCTGATGCAGTCCTGTTAAAGTAATATCGAACTACTAGGTGGGGGTGATCTACTTAATTGATTACTCTCCTGAAACTTGTGCCAGGTCATGAGGCCCTACAACAACTCAATAGTCATGATTACTGGATATCCTACAGGTATGTGATCAACCAAATGCATGTTTAAAAAGTGACCCAAAGGAGAGTAATTGGGACAGGGCAGGCCGATTCACTGCTTGTGCTATGTGACCTGCCCAAATGACTACACACCACAACTAGTTCTGAAAAAAAGAGGTGATTTAGAACACTTTGATAGATGATTCTTAGCCACCACAATCCATGTGGGACTATCTCATCTTGAAGTGCTCTATCTGGGTGGCAGGGTGGCCTCTTCCAGTCCCAGGCACTGGACGTAAACAAGAAAAATTGAAAGAAGGTACTGCAAAACATGATACTCGCAGAGATGCATGTGTAGTCAGCTAATTTCATTGTAAGTTAAGGTAAAACTCTAGAATTATCTAAATGTGATGGGAAGTCATTCAATATTTAAGCCGGGGAGTTTTAAACAGAGCTTTGGCTGCTTTGCGTGTATACTTGTATCATGACTGGGGATTAAAAGATGAAACAGGGAGATAGGATTGCTGGCTATTGGAAGGTTAAGGCTGTATCTGATGGTGTCTTGAATTAAGTGGCAAGTGGAGATGATGAAAAGATATTTAAATATATACTTTAGAGGTAGAATCAATAAGAAATAATACTAATGTGATTGTTTCTGCTGAACAAATGGAATCAATGAAGATTCCTTAGGTCTGGTAGCATTTAATGAGTTAGGGAAAACTGTGGGTAAAGATCAAGCTTTCTGACATTTCCAGGTTAATCTCAAGGAATTTATTAAATATCCAGTAGAAGATTAAATGTCTGATGTGAAGTAGGTGTACAAAAGTAGGTGGTAGCTGCAAAGCTAAAATAATTATGCTCACTACTGTGCTAAGTTTTGTAAAACACAAAAAGGACATATTTTAAATTTCCAATATGCTTCCACAGCATTATATTCATACCTTCCATATCATTTTCACTCTATTACATTTTATCTATTTACTGGAATTCTTTAACCATTAAAATGTATTCTTTTGAGGCTTGGCAATCTTTTAGCAATAACCATTAGGCCAAAGCCTGACTTACAACAGAAGTTTCATAAATGCTTATGAATGAATGATTCTAGTTTGAGGTGGAAAAGGAAAAAGTAAAATAATACCACATATAAGAAAATGCATTATAATGATTTAGTTATGTGATTCAGTCATTAAACTGTATATAGTAAGCCTGGTGTTTTCAGAGACTGGTAAGGAGCAGAAGTTCATTGCCGAGGCATGATAACAAGCATTAGAAGGAGTTTATTTGTATGAAATTCAAATTCACCATTATGTATGACAAGTCTCAGAGGACAAAAAGTATTCACAATTGAGACAGGGATTGTAGAAATGCTTTTACTCTGAATATCAAATCAAGACCTTTTCCTCTGCTCTTATTATTTATCTATGTAGATTATATAGATATGTGTAAAGTTTAGTGTAATATCATACACTTAGTTATCAGTGGCAAAAATGATTTAACTGTGAATGGGAAGAAACTAATATATAATTCAAAGCATGAGTCTTTAGTGCTGCATATTGGACAGAATGTTCTTTAAATAAACCTCCGGTGATTCCAGTAATTAGGATTCTTTAATAGAACTGTCCAAAGTCCCCTGTTAAGGATGATGTATAATGTTAGTTTTTGATAGATGGTTTTGATCGAATTAGGAAAGTGTCATTCTATTCTTAGATTGCTAAGAGTTCTTTTATTAAATTGGGAATTGGTGGTGATTGCACTGTACATTTTGCATAATCTATGAGGCTGATAATTTTCTTTTTATCTTTTAGACTTTTAAGATAATACATCATAGCATTATTATATATTCAAATGTTGACTCAATTTTAATTTCTGGGTTAAACTCTGTTTACTCAAAATGTATTAATGCTTTGATATATTGCTCTTTGTGCAATATTTTATTTAGAGTCTTTGCATACACATTCATAAATCACATTTAACCACGGATAAGGTTTATATTTGTGCTTACTTTTTGCAGGATAATGATGAGATTATGCTAGATTCATAAAATAATTTGGAAGTGTCCTGGCCAGTGTGGCTCAGTTGGTTGGAGCATCGGCCCATACACTGAAAGGTTGTGGGTTCCATTCCAGGTAAGGGCGTGTACCTAAGTTGTGACTTCAATCCTGGGTCAGAGTGCATATGGGAGGCAATTGAATAATGTTTCTTTCTCACATCAATGTTTCTCTCTCTCCCTCAAACCTCACTCAAAAAAAAAAAATCAATAAATGTCCAACTGGCATGGCTCTGTTGTTGAATGTCCAGAAAAACATGGTTTCAATTCCTGGTCAGGGCATATGCCCTGGTTTTGGGCTAGATCCCCAATGTGAGGTGTACAGAAGGCAACCAATGAATGATTCTCTCTCATCATTGATGTTTCTATCTCTCTTTCCCTCTCCCTTCCTCTCCAAAATCAACAAAAAGTATTAAATATATATATATGTATGTGTATATATATATTTTATACATATGTATATATATGCATATATATTAACATATATCTATCTATCTATCTATCTATATATATATATATATATATATATATCAATAAATTTATCCTTGGATGAGGATTTAAAAAATAATAAAAATTTGGAAGTATTCCAATCTAGTCTAATAAAAGCATAATATTGAAATTGACCATCTCTTTGGGATGCCTAAGCCACGCCCACCAGCCAATCAGAGCAGCTGTATGCAAATTAACTCAGCCAAGATGGCGGGTGCCAGCTGCCTCGCCCAGGCCCAAGCCGCATTTCTCTCACTTCTGGATCCCCGCAAGGGGACTGAGAAGCAGGAGAAAGGTGGCCCAGGCCGGGCGAGGCCCCCGGGCGCCTGCCTTGCTGCCTGCCCAGGGACGTGCTTCCTGGTCCTCGCTCGGGGAATCAGGGAGCAAGAGAAAGACACCCTGGTCCTGACTGCTGGGGGCCTCAGATGTGGCTGGAGGCAGGCCCCCAGTGGCAACACACTCACACACACACACACACACACACACACACACACACACACACACAAAGGTGCCTGCCAGACTGGGGTCATCATAGGACATCCACTGAAGGGTTCTGGACTGTGAGTAGGGGCAGGCTGGGATGAGGGCCCCCACCTTCCCCCCCGTCCACGAATTTCATGCACCGGGCCCCTAGTTCTATATATAAAAGCCTAAGTGACTGGCCAACCTGCTGGTAGCTATGATGCACATTGACCACTGAGGTGTAGATGCTCAACACAGGAGATGCCAAGCAACTTTGCAGAGTGCCCCCTCACACTCCGGAACCCCTCAAGGGATGTCAGACTGCTGGTTTTGACCTGATTCCTGCAGATCAGGCCAAGGGACCCCTCCTGCCAGAAGTACCTGGCTCACTCACAGATGCCCTTCGAGTTCCAGTGCCGCCCCAGCTGCGGCCTGCCCAGGAGGGACTGCAGAGGGTTGGCTCCAACGCATGTCTGGCCCATCTCACCCAATCCAGCCTCATTGTCCAACTTCTAATTAATTTCCTTTCAATGTGCATGAATCCATGCACCAGGCCTCTAGTTTTAATATAAGAGAGCAATTTAAATAATATTGATATTATTAAAATTTTTAATAGAGTTTGCGGTAATATTGTTACATAATGGTTTAGTAAGTAATAAAGTGACACTTCAATTTCTTTTATGTTTTTTGGCCTCATCAAGCAGTTAATTCTTAAGCCAAATTTTTTCTTTTGATAAAATTTTATAATTCAGTGTAATAAAGTTGTATATGGAACAATCTTGTAACAATTTAATGTCCTCTCATTTCTTTGTAGATTTTTTTTATATCTATTGTTGTTATGTGTGCTTTTTTTTTTATTTATTGGTCAAGATTTTTAGATGCCAAATTTCATTTACATTTTTCAAAATAATATTGCTTTAAATTTATGTGGTCTATTATAGTTGGTTCATTATTGAATTACTAACTTTATCTTTATTATCTTTTTTCTCCTTTCCTATATTTTATATGTTCCTAGCTTCTTGACTTTTAGACTTAATGTTTTCGATGTCAATCGTCTACATTAAAATTCACTCCCTTGCAAAATACCCCCAATTCTTATTACTATCTCTCCAGCTATTATTCTGTTGGCTCACCTATCTGAATAACCCTCTTCTTGTTCAGTGATTGCTCCTGGAGCAAGTAAACTTTGTTGATGTGAATCACAACACTTGAAAAAATAAATGTTCTTATTTAATTCACATGACTGGGCAGAAATTGTCAGCACACAGTATTTCCTCATTATCCCTTCATATATCTATTAAAAGTATTTTTATTGGTCCTTTTATAGTTTAATTTCCTGACCTTGGGAGTTCTGCTATTTTATTATTTCTATTGAATTCATTGTGGTGACATTGGTTAACAAAATTATATAATTTCCAGGTGTACAGTTCTATAATACATCATGTGTGTACTCTATTGTGTGTTCACCATCCTAAATTAAGTCTCCTTCCATCACCATTTATTCCCCTTTATCCTACTGTACTTTCTACTAGACTCCTTTCCCTTTGATAATCACCATACTATTGTCTGTCTATGAGGAATTTTTCCTTTGCTTAATCCTTTTTCGCTTAGCCTCCCAACCCCATCCTTTCTGACAGATATCAGTCCATTCTCTGTAACTATGAGTCTGTTGCTATTTTCTTTGATAGTTTATTTTGTTCATTAGATTTCATATATAAGTGAAATCACATAGTACTTGTCTCTCTGACTGGCTTATTTCAATTAACATAATATTCTGCATATCCATCCATGCTGTCCCAAAAGGTAAGATTTTTTTCTTTTTTAAGATTGAGTAGTATTCCGTTGTGTAAATATATCACAGCTGTTTTAACCACTTATCTGGACACGCAGGCTGCTTCCAAATCTTGGCCATTGTATATAACACTGCAATGACTGTGGTGGTGCATATATTCTTTAGAAACAGTATTTTGGGTTTCTTAGTACATATTTGTAGAAGTGAAACCCCTGGGTCATTGTTCCATTTTTAACATTTTGATGGAACTCCATATTGTTTTTGACAGTGGTTGCATCAATCTGCATTCCCACTAACAGTGCATGAGGATTTTGTTTTCTCTGCCTCCTTTCCAGCATTTGTTGTTTGTGATTTATTGATGTTAGAAATTTGGAAAGGTGTCAGGTAATATCTCACTGTGTTTTAATTTGCATTTCTCTGATGATTAGTGATATTGACCATCTTTTGGCTATCTGTATGTCCTCTTTAGATATGTGTATTCAGGTCCTTTGCCCATTTTTAAATTGGATTTCTGTTTTTTGGTGGTGAGTTTTACAAGTTCTTTTTAAATTTTGGATATTAACCCCTTATCAGATGTATCATTGATGAATATGTCCTCCCATTCAGTAAGTTGTCTTTTCATCTTGTTGATGGTTTCCTGTGCTGTGCATAAACTTTTTAACTTAACTCTGCCATTTATTTGAGTTGTAATGGCTTTGTATTTACATAGATCAGTGGTTCCCAACCTTTTTGGGAGCCATGCCTCACCTAAAAATCTCTAAAATCCTGATGCCAACACCCTCATTGACAAATACAGTAAATCTTATTATTCAAAAAGTGAACTATTCACATAGAGGAAGCTTAAAAGGCCATTAAATTGGTGTAAACAAGCTTCCAAAGACCATGACATCTATGAAAGAGAAAAATAAAAGAACAAAAGGACACTTGAAGTACTGAGGAAGAAATCATGAAGAAATTGTTAAAAATAGGCCTGACTTAGTTTGGCTCAGTGGATAAAGTGTCAGCCTACTGACTCAAGGATCCCAGGTTTGATTCCAGTGAAAGGCACGTACCTCGGTTGCGGGCACGTACCCAGTAGGGAGTGTGCAGGAGGCAGCTGATTGATGTTTCTCTCTCATTGATGTTTCTGACACTCTATCCCTCTTCCTTCCTCTCTGTAAAAAAAATCAATAAAATATATTTAAAAAAGAAATTGTTAAAAATAATAATAATGTGAAGTGATATGAAAAAATAGCAAAGAAAGTTTTAAAACATATAATAGAGAACTGAAATGCATAAATATGTCACAATATATATTTATACACTGTATAGGAACCCCTAGAACCATAAGAAATGCAAAAAATTAACTGTTAATAACTCCTCAAATTTCCCCCCTTAAGCATCAAATTGCCCTCCTGTGGTTGGGAATCACTGATATAGATAATGATACAAAGGACAGGATATAAAAATAGGTTCAAGATCACAGATGATTAAGAATGATACGTAGAAAAGATAAAACAAGCATACAATTTCCCTACTTCCCCTCCTTCTGCCCCCCCTCCCCTTTGCCACCTACCCCTCCACACACAACAGTAGTACTAAAGTGAATCTCACCAGGAAAGTTTTCAAAGTATTATGTTAACCAGATAATCCACCCTCTGTGAAAATAAAGATAAGAGGAAAGTGGGGGTTGGAGGGGCTGAAGGGTGGACATTGTATGTTAATAAGGTAGAATTTCAAAAGAGTTCCACCATTTTCTATCCTCATTTTTCAACTATGTATTTTTCTTTTGAGAATTTATTATTTTGTCAAGTAATTTACTCATTTATTGGATTATTTTATTATGAATATTTAGATTTTTAAAAATTTCTATGTGTAACTTTTTTTGGCTATATATATATATATATATATATATATATATATATATATATATGCATTTAAAATACTTCCCCATCTTCAGCTTATTGATTGATTTTTTTAATGGTGTTTGGGTTAGATTTGTTTGTTTTATTTTGTTTCTTTTGATAAAATCCACTTTATTATCCTTAACATTGTAAAATTTCAAAGGAACATGACTAATTATGATATTTTCCCCACTGTTAACATCACTTGGAAGGATCTTTCAAACTGAACAACTCTCTCCATGTTAACATCT
>PVJC01021975.1:14622-27852 GCA_004026665.1 Murina feae | reverse complement strand
ATTAACAAAATTAAAAATATTTAAAAAAGAAAATAGCTTTATTGAAGTTTAACTGACATATAATCTATCTATATAAAAGCTTAAATGACCATCACAACCGAAGAGACGATGAAACAGGCTGCGTGGGGCGACCAGGCCAGCAGGGGGATTAGTGAAGGGCAACCAAACGACCAAGCAGCAGGCAGCGTGGGGCGACCTGGCCAGCAGGGGTGTTAGTCAGGGGCAACCAAATGACTGAGCAGCAGGCTGCATGTGGTGATAGGGCCAGCGGGGGAGGGGGCAGTTGGGGGCAACCAGGCCAGCAGGTAGAGGCAGTTAGGGGCAACCAAGCTGGCAGGCAGAGGTGGTTAGGGGTGATCAGGCTGGCAGGGGGAGCAGTTAGGAGCAATCAGGCAGGCAGGCAGATGAGCAATTAGGAGCTAGCAGTCCAGGATTGTGAGAGGGATGTCCTGGATTGGAGAGAGTGCAGGCTAGGCTGAGGGGACCCTCCCCCTGCCCCATGCACATAGACCTCTAGTAAACACATGAAATATGTTTTGTTACAAACCAGTACATCCTAATCAAAATTCCTGATTGTAGGATGATTTATATTTATCACTAGGTATTTACCTAAGTAAAAGAAACAAAATTATAATTATTACAGTCCTACCTCAGACAAAATGAAATAATTCTTTAGTGAGTGACTCTCACTGCACATTTTCAACTAGACAAAATCTCATCAGTGTTACATATAAGGAAACTATCTCCCAAGATAATTGTTAACAAAAAGAAATCATCTTGGTCTAGCCTCTCATTTTATAGAGGAGGTAGCAGGAAGTTTCTGAGCAGTGAAAGGATTTGGCCATGGTAACCCATCTAGATAATAGCATGGCCATTAAACTATAGTTTTTGACCCCCAGGTAATTATTTTTTTCATTATGGTAGAATAGTAGAAGAGGAATATAAATTTATTGCTTACTGAACAGAAGAGTGATTTCTAAGTGATAAGTTTTGTAAGGTCTGTATAATTTTTTTAAGGAGGTAGAAATTTGGAATCCAGCATTAAAGTAATAGTAGCATAATCCAAGGTTGTATGAGTAGCAGTGGAAAAGGGGCAGATTTGGGCTAGACAGGGACACAATTATCAGCAGGCCTAGGTGATGGGCCTCATTCACAGAAATAATAGAAAGGGCCTGTTGGATATAAGACACCAGAGTTGTAGTGATAGGAAAGATAATGAAATCAGAGGTTGGTATTGAACTTGATACACTAGCTGGACAAGTCAGTGAAAAAGAGCTACATAGACATTGAGAGCAATCAATTTCTATTCCTGATTTGACCATTTTCAGTCACTGGCACCAAAATCCCCCAGTTGGAAGTGGAAAACTAGTAGACAGGGAAACAGGATTTTTTTAAGCTTCTTTGTTTATTTTTCCCAGAGGTCTTATTTTTGTGTTTTAAATATCTAGGGTCACCTTAAATTTAAAGGAAAACCAACTCATCTTTCTCTCTGACCCCCTCCAAAATATTCTCTTTACCATTCTTTTTATTTAAACTTTGGCACAACCATTAAGTCATTCTGGCTTGAAAAATAGAAGTTATCTATGATTTATCCTTATTATGCAACAGAAAAAAATTAAAACTTTAATGAATGATTATTTTCACCTCTTAAATCCATTGAACTACCAACACAAGTATACTACTTCTCAGATTGTATGGTAATCATTTATTTACTTGTCAGTCATTCCCACCAGATTTGAGCTTCTTGAACATTATTTATTTGTATTTGCTTCACAGTGCCTGGCATATAGAATTGCTCAGGAAAATGTTTGGTTGGTAAAAGAGAACTACCTATAGGGTCATATGTAAATTCTTCCTGGCATTTCAAATTGTCCATAATCTGTATCCTCTCTACTTCACCTCCCCATTTTCCACACTGTTTTGGTTCCTTCCTGTTCATCATGCATGCCTTCGGGTTCCTCCTGCTAGCGGTTGGTATTCTATACCTGGACTTTCCTTCTCTAGGCCCAGTTCTTCCCACACACCTAAATTCCACTCTAAAAGTCCCTAACCCTGCCTTTTCCCTCTAGCCTTCCTATATAAGTAACACTGATATTTTCCTTCTCTGAATTCCTATGCTACTTATTGCTAGTAATAAATCATTTTACCTCTTTATCGTATCCATGGTGCTATAGCAACCATTTAATTGAAGATCTCTTACATACCAGAATCTGGGGTGTACAAACTTCATCTCAAATAGTCACACAGCCCCCCAGAGATATAGAGGTAATATCCCCATTTTACCAATAAAAGGTAACTGAGGCCCAGAAAGTTTAAGTAACTACCTTGCTTAAGATTACACAATCTGAATGCAGATCTTTCTAACTCCAAAAAGTCTTTGCTTTACCAGCTACACCATAGCATTTCCTCTCCCCCTGATACTCCCCCCTCAAAATAGATCTTTTGGGATATATCCACCCTTCCCCATATCTGTCACATGTTCTAGATGCTTAATAAATGTTTGTTGAATTGAGTTGATAGGGTTGATAGGGAAATTGAAACCTATTCCATTTTTCATGTTTTAACTAGTGTCCCAGTGCACGAATTTGTGCACATTGAAAGGAAATTGATTAGAAGAAATATTTTAATATCACTATTTGAGTCTTGCTAATGAAAATAGGATTCTACTGAGTCTCCTATCTACCTACTCCAGGACTTCTGTGAGGATCAAATGAAATGAGACATGGGAAAATGCTTCACAAACATTTGGTTAAACTAAAATGTTTGCACCTGGCTATAAAGCAAGTTGTGTTCCTGGGCTGAAACTCTAAGGATTCTAGTCCTAGGGAGAGGAAGCCAGGTGTTGCTACCTGGCGCCCACAGCCACCATTTCCAGGCTGGGCTGGGCTGGGGCCTGCATTTTGCTCCACAGGGTCTTGGCAGCATTGGGTGCAATTTGGTGGGGTGTCGCTCCAGGGTGGTAGTGGGACCTGTGTCCCACTTAGGGGAAGCTGAGTGTTGGTTTGTTGGTGCCAGGTCTGTGCCATCTATTTTTAAACTAGTAGCCCATTGCAGGAAGATTCCTGCAAGAATAGGGCTTCCTGAGCCAGAGTGAAGCAGAGAAGGGAGGGAAGCCCACCTTGGTTCCCTCCCGTCTGCCGCCTCAGTTCCCTCCCATCTCTGCCGCTTCAACTCCTGACTCTGCCGCCTCTGCTCCCTTCTCTGCCGCCTCGGCTCCCTCCCGTCTCTGCTGCCTTAACTCCCATTTCTGCCGCCTCAACTCCCGTTTGTGCCACCTCAGCTCCCTCCCTTCTTAACCGTCTCCACTGCCTCAGCTCCGTTCCCTTCTCCACCGCTTGGCTCCCTTCTGCAGCACTTGGCTTCCTTATACACTGTCTTTAGTCTTCGCTCTCCTGTGTATTCAAATCAACCTCCATTTTTGATGGGTTAATTTGCATACCGTTTCTCTGATTGGCTGGTGGGTGTGGCTTGGCTGGTGGGCATGGCTGAGGTGTCTTGGAGTGATGGTTAATTTGCATACTCTTTTATTAGAGTAGATGGCCAGTGCACATCATGGCAGCTCCTGCATTGAGCATCTGCTCCCTGGTGGTCAGTGTGCATCTAGCTACCAGTTGGACGGACACTTAGCCTTTTATAGATATAGATATGTCATTGAGATGCCTCATTCTTTAAAGGTTGCTCTTTTTTGGTCATTTTTTAATAACTTTAATTAAAATACTTATAAATTTAATGTTAATGCCAGTATCAAATATGTTTTCTGTATTTATTTTTTAACTTGAAGCACAGATTTTATAAATATATACAATTTCTTCTGGTTATGTAATTTGGTAAAAATATAGTTACTAATTTTAAAAATTCAAGAGTAAGATGTATAAAATGTGATTTACTTTTTCATACATACAAACACAATTTTATTTAAAAGAAGCACCAGCCTTGACCGGTTTGGCTCAGTGGATAGAGCGTCAGCCTGCGGACTGAAGGGTCCCAGGTTTGATTCCAGTCAAGGGCATGTACCTTGGTTGCGGGCACATCCCCAGTAGGGGGTGTGCAGGAGGCAGCTGATCGATATTCCTCTCTCATCATGTTTCTAACTCTCTATCCCTCTCCCTTCCTCTCTGTAAAAAATCAATAAAATATAAAAAAATAAAATAAGCACCAAAGACATTTTGTTTTAAAGCTTGTCTCTGAAAGCTATTGCAATGTAGCCATATGTGCAATATTTTATAGTTCGAGACCGTGTTCGGACAAAAATGGAGCGTGATATCTTGGTAGAAGTTAATCATCCTTTTATTGTCAAGTTGCATTACGGTAAGTTATAAACCACCTCCCACCTCACTTCCTCACCTCAATCCCCACTTCCTTATGACATTCAGACATACTAGTGTTTATAAGTATTTATTTGTGTATATGTGTTTAGCAGATATATATAGTAAAGTCATAGAACTTAAATCATTACTTGAACACACTTTAGAAACTTTGATCACATTTAACTTTTATGTTTCTTTTAAACATTATAGTGTCTGAGTGGGTAACCATAGGAATAGGTAATAATAATAATCATTTTTATTATATTAATAATAATGTGTTAGCCAAACTTAAAACAATAAAGATTCCTAATGTCCTGAAACTGTTATCGCCTCTCCTTTCCCCAAAGGCATGTGCGCTTTTTCTCAGTGGGTAAATGTATGGTGATTCCTACTATATATATGTAATTAAAGCTAACCAACCCACATTTTTTTCTGTAGTAAAGTGAGATAGTTTTTGTATTTTGTTTCATGTTTAAATAAGTCTTTTTATTTGGGGAATTTTTCTTATTGATCATATGTTTTAAAACTGTTGTATTTCTCAGAGACTGTTGCCTGAAGAAAACCTAACAAATGTTCTGGTGGTTTCATAAAAAGAAACATTACATTTAACATTTGTACATGGAAGCTAAGAGAAGTCAGTGGGAATCTTTGAAATAAAAATCAGTTTAGATCTATGATATAATTATTAATTTGCTAAAAATAATTTATGAATGAGTTTACCTAATATAAGCCTAAGAAAATAAGCTATGATGGATTAAACAAAAATTTTCTCTCTTCATTCAGCTTTTCAAACTGAAGGGAAGTTGTATCTTATTTTGGATTTTCTCAGGGGAGGAGATTTGTTTACACGCTTATCCAAAGAGGTATATGATTAATCTTTCTTTTTAATGTATTTATACTCACCCTGTTTCAACTAAAGCTTTGTTATATTTCAATATTATGTTTATCATATTTTTTCTAGTGGCACAAGATTCTTACATTGAAGAATCAAAGCCAAAAAGAGGTGTTTTTTTTTTACCTTTTGAATTTATTCTGAAAGTAGGACTTTAAATTGATTAATTATCCTGGTCTTTCATCCTTCTTTTAGTTACAGTTTTCTTAGAAGCAATAATATATCAACAAGATATCCTTAAAGTATTGGTAGTGGAAATTCAGTATGCATTTTAAAGATCACTTTTCATTTCTAAGATATTACTGTGGTGGGGCAACAATCACATTTTCTTAATAGAGTTGTTACTTTACAAAATGCAAAATGGTTTTTCCCACAGTGCATATTTAGCATTTAGTAAGTGATTAGTTGACTGATAATTTAGCAAATTTCATATGTAAATTGTGGGTAAAATTACATGTAATAGCAAAGTTATAATTTTTTAATATTTAAACTCTGGGATGGAACTTTAAATGAAAATTACAGACAAAAAGAAAATAAAGACAGAAAAATTATTTTCATTTTAGGTGATGTTCACAGAAGAAGATGTCAAATTCTACTTGGCTGAGCTTGCACTTGCTTTAGACCATCTACATAGCCTGGGAATAATTTATAGAGACTTAAAACCAGAAAAGTAAGGAATCATACTACTAAGTTGAATGCAATGTAATATCATTGTTTAGGAGGTAATAAAAGGTAAAATTACTTCATAGAACTATCACAGCATTGCATTAGAGTCCATGTGCTTCACATTTCTGCTAACACTATGTATTCTCATACTTTTATTTTTTAAATATGTTGTTATTGATTTTTAGAGAGAGAGGAAGAGGGATAGAGAGAGAGAAACATTGATAAGAATCATTAATTGGCTGCCTCCTACAGGACCCCTACTGGGGATCAAGCCGACCACCTGGGCATGTACCCTGACAGGGAATCGTACTGGTGACCTTTTGGTTCATGGATCAACACTCAACCACTAAATCATACCAGCCAGCTTAAATATCTATTAATCAGAATTTCTGCTAATATTATCTTTCATTTACATTCTTTGATTTGTAATGAGGTTGAAATCTGTTTTCATATGTTTGTATTTTTGTGTGATTTTTCTGTTCATGGTTTTTGCCCATTTTTCTTTTGGAATGTTACTTTTGCCCATTGATTTATAAGAGACCTTTACAAATTAAGAATTTAACCATTTGACATACAGGGTAGGGCAAAAGTAGGATTACAGTTGTTTGTATGGGAAATAATCTAATCTAATAAAAGAGTATTATGCAAATTAACCCTCAGTCCGTTACATCTAAGCCACACCCACCAGCCAAGCCACGCCAACCAGCCAATCAGAGCGACAATATGCAAAATAACCCAGCCAAGATGGCAGTCGGCAGCCACAGAGCTAGAGCAAATAGGAGGCTAGCGATTGAGGAAACTGCCTGCCTAGGCTGGCTGTGGCCTCTGCTCAATGCAACAAAGTTGCAATTATAGAGGATAAATAATCCCCAGAAACGTGCTTCCAGCCAGCCTCGCTGGGACCTCGGGTCAATGGGAGCTGTGGCCAGCCTGAAAACAGCTCTCAGCCCCTCACCCAGGCTGGCCAGGCACCCCAGTAGGGACTCGAACCCTGAAGGGGCTGTGGCCAGCCTGAAAACGGCCCTCAGATCCTCACCCAGGCTGGCCAGGTACTCCAGCAGGTGGACATCTCCCAAGGGGTCCCAGACTGCTAGGGGGCACAGGCCGGGCTGAGGGACCCCCCCCCAAGTGCACAAATTTTTGTGCACCAAGCCCCTAGTCCTATATAATAAAAGGGTAATATGCAAATTGACTGAACGTCGGAACAACCAGTCGCTATGGCATGCATTGACCACCAGGGGACAGATGTTCAATACAGGAGATGCCCCCTGGTGGGCAGTGCACTCCCACAGGGGTAGCGCTGCTCAGCTAGAAGCTGGGCTGAGGGCTGGTGAGTGCAGTGGCTGGTAAGTGCAGCTGTTGGTGGCAGGGAGTGGGCCTAAACCGTCAGTCGGACATCCCCAAGGGCTCCAGGACTTCGAAAGGGCATAGGCCAGGCTGAGCACAACCCCCCCCAGTGCGTGAATGTTGTGCACTGGGCCTCTAGTCTTATATAATAAAAGCCTAATATGCTAAGTGTCTGGTCATCCATTCAACCAATCAAAATGTAATACGCTAATGATATGCTAAGGCCATTCAGCCACTCGCTATGATGTGCACTGACCACCAGGGGACAGACACTCCAACAGATAGGTTAGCTTGCTGCTGGGGTCCGGCCTATTGGGACTGTCTCGATTGTGGGTGGGTAGGTGGGAGGTAATCAACCAAAGACCATCCTATATAATAAAAGGCTAATATTCAAATCGACTCAACACAGGAGCTGCCCCCTGGCAGTCACTGAGCTCCCACAGGGGAAGCGCTGCTTAGCCAGAAGCCTGGCTTATAGCTGGTGAGAGCAGCCACAGTGGTAGGAGCCTCTCCCACCTCTGCGGCAGCGTTAAGGATGTCTGACTGATGGCTTAGGCCAACTCCTGGTTTGTGAGAGAGTGTAGGCTGGGCTGAGGGACCTCCCCTGCTGAGTGCACAAATTTCGTGCGCTGGGCCTCTAATCCTATATAATAAAAAGGTAATATGCAAATGGACCCTAATAGCAGAATGACTGGAAATGACTGGTCATTATGACACACACTGACCACCAGGGAGCAGATGCTTAATGCAGGAGTTGCCCCCTGGTGGTCAGTGCACTCCCACAGGGGGAGCTCTGCTCAGCCACAAGCCAGGTTGCCAGCTGCCAGCATAGCGGTGGTGGCAGGAGACTCTCCCGCCTCCTCAGCAGTGCTAAGGATGTCTTACTGCAACTTAGGCCTGCTCCACACTGGCAAGTGGACATCCCCTGAGGGGTCCCAGACTGCGAGAGGACATAGGCTGGGCTGAGGGGACCCCCCTCCCCCCTGAGTGCACAAATTTTTGTGCACTGGGCCTCTAGTATAATGATAAACAAGAATACAAGAATAAACTTTGTGTTTCACATACTCACAACTGTAACCCTGCTTTGGCCCCACTCTGTATTGCAAATACATTTTTATTTTATTTACTAGGAGCCTGGTGCACAAAACTTTGTGTGCTTGGGGGGGTCCCTCAGTCTGGCCTGTGCCCTCTTGCAGTTTGGGACCCCTTGGGGTTGACCTGCTGGCGTGCCTGGCCAGCCTGGGTGAGGGGCTGGTGTCTGTTTGCAGGCTGGCCAAGCCCCCCAGTGGGGACCCTCACCCCATGGGGGTGTGGCCAGCTTGGGTGAGGGGCTGAGGGCCATTTTCAGGCTGGCCATAGCCCCTTCAGGGTTCGGGTCCCTACTGCGGTGGCTGGCCAGCCTGGGTGAGAGGCTGAGGGCTGTTTGCAGGCTGGCCACAGCTCCCATTGACCCGAGGTCCCAGCAAGGCTGGCTGGAAGCAGGTTTCTGGGGTTTATTTATCTTCTATAATTGAAACTTTGTTGCCTTGAGCGGAGGCCACAGCCTGCCTAGGCAGGCAACGAGGCCTCTTGTTTGTTTCGGCTCCATGGCTTCTATAATTGAAACTTTGTTGCCTTGAGCAGAGGCCACAGCTGGCCTAGGCAGGTAGTTTCCTCCATCGCTGGCCTCCTGTTTGCTCTAGCTCTGTGGCTGCCAGCCGCCATCTTGGCTGGGTTAATTTGCATATTGTCGCTCTGATTGGCTGGTGGGCGTAGCTTAGGTGTAACAGAGTGAGGGTAATTTGCATATTACTCTTTTATTAGATTAGATGTTATTTTAACCTACAGAAGTATTTTTTTCCTCATATATATCAGTCTTTTCTTGTGATTTTTTTTTTACTTTTATTCTAAGAAAGGCTTTTCCAATCACATGATCAGATTTTTTTTCTAATTTTATGGTTTCTGTTTTTACTTTTAACTCCATCTACAAGTGTTTTGGTATGAGGTATGGCATAGAGCTAATGCTTTCCTCCAAATACTGTTTATTTTGAAAATGTTCTTCTCCATATGATTTCAGATTTTAAGTGTGAGTTGAGCAAATTTCCCATTGCTTTTATAACAGCAGTTATCAAGAAGTAAATATTTAAATTGTACGCACTTCTGATTTTTAATTTGGTTTATCACTTTTAGTAAGAAAGTTTCTTCCTCTTTTTAAGGAAATAAACAAGAGCTTTGCTCTATCAGAATTTTTTTAAATAACTTTATTGAGATATAATCATGTAGTGTACAATTCATCCACTTAAAGTATACAATTCAATGTTTTTTAGTTATTCAGAGTTTTGCAACCATCATCTTTATCAAGAACTTAGATATAACATATTACAATGTTTCATGCACAATTTGCATAATTACAACAGGAAACAGAGGAAATGCTCCTTTGGAATCCTTTTAAGTGATCATTTAGAAATTGTTATACTTTCACATTTTATGTTTGGTTTTTCATATATTTTGTTTTGGGATGTTTTATATAATTCTATTTTTATTCCCCATGTAATTACTGGGTTTTTCTCATCGTTTTCCCAATTTCTTACTATCATTACATAAGATATAATTCCTGGTAAGACTAATATAATCCTTAGAAGAAAAAGTTGCTATAAACATAAGATTAAACATTCATAATAAAAATATGTTAGTGTTTTTGCCCAGCCGGTGTAGCCCAGTGGTTAAGTGTTGACCTATGAACCAGGAGCTCAGGGCTCCATTCCCTATCAGGTCACATGCCAGGGTTGTGGGCTCAATCCCCAATAGAGGGTGTACAGGAAGGCAGCCGATCACTGATTTTTTTCTCATCGTCGCTGTTTCTATCTTTCTCTCCCTCTCCCTTCCTCTCTCTGAAATGAATAAAAACATGTGCTTTTTTAAAAAGATAATAGATGGGACATGGTTACTTAAAAGAATGCTTTAGAAGGTATAGCTAATACCCTTTTAACCATGTTTTCTTTTTTTCCTCTCAATATCAACAATGATTTTAGAGTTTGTTTTGAACATTTTTAGTTAGAAGTAAAAGTAAGGAAATATCTATATTATGAAATAGCTTTGATTATACATTATATAGCTTATTACTTGACCTTTCAAGTCGTATACTAAAATACCTATCTAGAAATACAATTGGCTTACAGTTTAGTATTTAATTAATAACGTTACTCTCCACTGATGTATTTGCTAAAGCCAGAAACTTGAGTATCTTCTCCATTTTTTCTTTTTTATCATAACCCATATCTAAGAGCTCACTAAATACCCCTTATTTTTCCCTCTAAATTTTTTTCTAAAATTATAAATCTGTTCATTTCTACCATTTACACATGTAAACCTTTTATGGTCTTCAATGCCCTTGAAAAAGAAGCCCAAACTGTTAAGAATGCCTTATTGGCCCTTTGTAGACTGGCCCCATTCGTTCAACATGCATTTCTTTTTTAAAAAATTTTTTATTGATTTCAGAGAAGAGGGGAGAGGTAGAGAGAGATAGAAACATCACTGAGGAGAGAGAATCATGGATTGGCTGGTTGCCTCCTGCACACCCCACATTGGCCATGTGCCCTTGACCGGAATCGAACCTAGGACCCTTTAGTCTATCTACTGAGCCAAACCAGCTAAGGCTGCATTTCTTGTCTGTGCACTGCCAGGCACTGAGCTACTAGATCAATAAAGTTAAACCTTCTAGAAAATAAAACACTGGAGAATGTATACAGTGAAAGGATGGATCAGTGAAAACCAAGGAGTGTGAGGGAGGTGTCTTGAGGAGAAGATTGTGTTGGTTGTGTCAGAAAAAAAGAGCTAGGAAACAATGATTGAATCAAATGCCTTAAAAATGCCCAAGAAAATGACAACTCTAGCACATTCAACTTAAATATGTAGACCCTCAGTCTATTGTGCAAGTACTGGGGAGTTTAATTAGGTCACCTCTGCAGAAAGGCATTAGAAAGAGCAACTTAGAAGAGTATATAGGTTTTGTCTCTTTTTCTATTAGTTTTTAAGTGCTCCCAGCTCATTAATACAAATTTATAAAGCTTAACTTTTGGAATTTGTTATAGTCATGTGTCCAAAAAATAACATTTTTCCTCCTTTACCTTTACTTTCTTATTCACCGTCTAAAGCACTATTTTAGAATGTGTGTGATGATTTGATGTTCAACAAAGTAATTTAGTTTTAGCATCTGTAAATCTCTAGTGGTTTGAAAAGATTTTCTGACTTTTTTTTTCCAGCATACTTCTTGATGAAGAAGGTCACATCAAATTAACAGGTAAAATTTCTCATTTTATTATTTTCTCTACTCTCTATATAAATTTCTTTTAAGGTCAATCATGGTATTGGATTAGAATATTTTAATAATCAATTTAAATATTGGAACTCTAAGTTTAAACTTTACATATGCAAATTATTGTAGGGTATTTATTAATTCTATATTTATTTTGTCAGATTTTGGCCTAAGTAAAGAGTCTATTGACCATGAGAAGAAAGCATATTCTTTTTGTGGAACTGTGGAATATATGGCTCCAGAAGTAGTTAATCGTCGAGGTCATACTCAGAGTGCGGACTGGTGGTCTTTTGGTGTGTTAATGGTGAGGTTTGGAATGTCATTTTTTTTAGAAGTTTAGTAATGAAGAGAGTAGAAATATAAATCATATGTTTTATTATATAACAATTTTAGAAGATTTGGTTGTAATTAAGATGGTACTTTTCTTACCTTCTGGCCTTGAGATTTTATACTATTGACATACTGCTGATTATTCTACCTTTTTGTAGTTTGAGATGCTCACTGGTACACTACCTTTCCAAGGAAAAGATCGAAAAGAAACAATGACTATGATCCTTAAGTAAGTATGGCCTACTGTATGTTTTGATGAGATTTTAAAGTAAATGTTTCACCTGGCCAGTATGGCTCAGTAGTTGAACATCGACCTATGAACCAAGAGGTCACGGTTCAATTCCCTGTCAGGGCACATGCCCAGTTTGCCAGTTCAATACCCATTGAGGGGGCGTGCAGGAGGCAGCTAATCAATGATTCTATTTTATCATTGATGTTTTAATCTCTCTCTCTCCCTCTCCCTTCCTCTCTGAAATCAATAATAAGATTTTTGAGTGTAAAAAATAACTAAGAAATTCATCAATATTATAACATTAATATTATGTGGTTTAAAAACAAATAAACTTCATTTAGAGTATTCGAATTGTCCTCATGTTTGTTAATGAAGTACTAAAAGCTTTACATTTGAGATTTGGAATATGACAAGGTGCCCATTATTTCACTTCTGTTCACATTGTCCTGGAACTACTAACAAGAAGTAAGGTTTAAGATTTTAAAAGGTTTAAGGTTTAAGAAAGAAATATAATTGTCATTGTTTAGATAACACATGATCATGCCCATAGAAATTCCAATCTTCATATAAAGTCTTGGAATTAATGAGTTTAGCAAAGTTGCTGGATAAAAGGTCAATAAAATCTATTTCATGTCTGTATACTAGCAACAAAAAATGCTGTTTATAATCTATATATATAAAAAGCCAGGGACCCTAACATCGGAACAACTGGTCGCTATGATGCCCACTGTGGCCAGCGAACTGGCCTAATCGGGGTGGGGCTGGACGGCCAACTTTCTGTGGCCCCTCCCCCTGGCTGGCCCACCCCTGATTGGACTCTCCCACTCCAATTAAGGGCTGAGCCAGCTGGCCAAACATCCCCCACTCCCCTGCCCTGCCCAGCCCCCAAATGACCACCCCACCACCATGTCCACAGCCCCACCCCTGATCACACCCCCCACTCCAATAGGGGGCAGGGCTGGCCGGCCAACCTCCTGCAGCCCCTCCCCCCAGGCTGGCCCCACCCCCAATGGGCCCCCACCACCTTGATCAGTCGCAGCCCCTACTCCTGGCCAGCCCCACCCCTGATCCCTCCCACCCAATAGGAGGCAGGGCCAGCCAGCCAACCTCCCATAGACCCTGCCCCAGGCTGTCCCTGCCCCCTATGGGCCCCCACCACCCT
>PVJC01021975.1:0-14522 GCA_004026665.1 Murina feae | reverse complement strand
ATGGCTGGCCAATCACCTGATGCCCCCCCCAGCTGGCCTGACCCTGATCAGGCCCCAATCGGGGTGGGCTAGCCAGCCAACCTCCCACCATCTCCTCCTGACAGGCCCAGCCCCAATCTGCCCCTGTTGGGGCCAGGCCAGTGGACCCCACCCATGCACAAATTCATGCACTGGGCCTCTAGTTGTATAATAATGTCAAATACCTGAGGATAAATCTAGCAAAAGTTATATAAGAACTCTACAGAAAACTAGAGAATTATATTTTAAAAAATGTAAAAGACCATAATAACATGGAAGGTTGTACTATATTCATATTATGACAGAGCCAATATTACAAAAATGTGGCTTCTATAGCTCAGTGTTATCCAAAGAAACATAATTTGAGCCACATGCATAATTTTAAATTTTCTAGTAGCAGCATTAAAAAAGTAAGAGGAAAATTAAAATTGTTTTTTATATAGCCATGCACTATATAACAATGTTTCAGTCAGTGATGGACCTGATATATGATGATGGTCCCATAAGATTATAATGGACTGAAAATTCCCATTGCTTACTGACATCATAGCCACTGTATTGTGGTTGTGACACATTACTCAGGTGTTTGTGGTGATGCTGATATAAACAAACCTACTGCGCTGCCTGCCAATCATATAAAAGTAGAGCACATATAATTATGTACACTGTGCCCTAGCCGGTTTGGCTCAGTGGATAGAACGTCGGCCTGCGGACTGAAGGGTCCCAGGTTCAATTCTGGTCAAGGGCATGTACCTTGGTTGCGGGCACATCCCCAGTAGGGTGTGTGCGGGAGGCAGCTGATCAATGTTTCTCTCTCATCGATGTTTCTAACTCTATCCCTTTCCCTTCCTCTCTGTAAAAAATCAATAAAATATATTTTTAAAAAATTATGTACACTGTATTTACCATTGTGTTATAATTGCCTACAATTTTCAGTAGAGTAACATGCTGTACAGGCTTGTACCCTTGGAGCAATAGGCTATACCATAGATCCTAGGTGTGTAGTAAGCTATACTACATACCGTATATCTAGGTTTGTGTTAGTACAGTCTGTGGTGTCCACACAATGCCAAAATCACTAATGACCCAGTTTTCAAAACACAGTGCATGAATGTAATATATTTTATTTGACCCAGTATATCCAATAAATTAACATTTCAGCATGTAATCAACATTAAAAATGATTAATGATATATGAATTTTTTTCATAGTTATTTGAAACTCAGTGTGCATTTTACACTTACAGTTGGGCTAGCCACATTTCAAGTGATCACTGGCTGTCTGTGGCTAGTGGCTACCATATTGGATAGCATAACTATAGTTTGAATGCAAATCAAATTTAAGTCCTAACACATTTTTTTGTGTGGAACTTGATTCTAATAAGATAATACAAAGGACCAAAAATAACAAACACTCTGAAGAAGTTCAAGATAGGGAGACTTGCTTTACCAAGTGTCAAGTTTTACTATAACTATAATTAGAAAATATGCCATTGAAACAAGTATAGAAAATAGACTTACGGAGTACAATACAGAACTCAGTAACAAACCTATACACATATGGACACTTGACTTACAACCATTGGAAATTACAGAGCAGTAGAGAAAGAACAGCGTTTTTAAAATAAATCATACTGGAAAAATTGGTGTTCGTGTAAAAAAAATAAATAAAGCAACCTCTATCTCACACCAAACACAAAAATCATCTCCAATAATATTACATACGTATATGTGTGTATATGCATATACATAAATACTTGCTTACGTAAAAAGGCAAAAAATATTCTAGAAGTGTATGGAAGAATATTTTCATGATCTTAGGGGTAGGAAGAGTAGTCTTCACACACAAAAAGCACTAGTTATAAAAGAAAAGATTGATATATGATTACTGTGTTAAAATCAATAATTTTTTCTCATCAAAAGATTCCATTAAGAAAGGGTAGAGAAGAAAATTGTGACACATATAACCAACAAAGGACTTATATCCAGAATATATCAAGAGCTCCAGTTGATCAATAAAAAGACAGCCTAATAGAAACATGGGTAGAGAACATAGGGACTTCATTGGCTAATAAACTTATAGAAAGATGCTTCCCTCATTAATCAGAAAATGCAAGTTAAAGCCACAACAAGCTACAACCACATACCCACCAGAATGACTAATAGTAAAAAGGCTGACAGTACAAAGTGCTGACAGGATATGGAGCAGTGGTAACTTTTATACATAGCTTGAAGGAATGTAAATACTTTTATAACCACTTTGGAAAGCAGTTTTTGGCATTATCTTCTGAAATCATATATACAATTCCACTTTTAGGCATGCACCAGTTTATGTGCATCAAGGTACTTGCACATCAAAAAACAAGTACAAAAATGTTCATAGCAGCATTACTTGTCATAGTTGAAAAAATGGAAACTGGATCAATCATGAACCATAGACTAGATTAATAAATTATGGTATATTTATATAATGGAATACAGCAGGGGTTTACATACTACCTGTAAATATTTTAGGGTGTTAAGACCAGACACAGCCTCTGTCACATATTCTTAATGTTTATTTTTTGTTTCCAATACTTAAAAAATTGTAAAAAACCATTCCTAGCTCGAAAGCCATATAAAAACAGTCTGAAGCCTTTAGTCCATGGGTGTAATGTGCCATATAGCAAAGAAAATGAACAAACCATATTTATATGCAATAACTTAGGTAAATCTCATAAGAATGTTGAGCAAAGGCAGTTCAGACACAAAAGGATGAATGCTATATGATTCTATTTATAAAGTTTTAAAAACAGACAAACTAAAGCCTAGATTTTAAGGTCTACATTTAGATCACAAGAGCCTGAAGCAAAATAAGGAAAGTGGTTACATTGGATGAGGGGTTCTGGCAGTGTTACATTTCTTAGATGACTATTCACTTTGTGGTAAATCATTGAGCTGTGTATTCTGGGTTGGATTGTTTTGCACTTTGCTTTCCTTCACAATTAGAAAAGGGGAGTTAAAATGTTTGCTGTATAAATGAATGTTCACTGAACCTTCATCACTCCCATCTACTCTAGCCCTTTTTCTTTAAGCTAACAGACACACTCTAGTGTTGGAAAAGAGAAACAACTTCTTTGACCTGCCTTGTCTTTCAAGTTTCTGCACCATCTTCCTGCATCATTAAAGAGTGGTCTTTCTTTTAGCATTTTTGGGCTGCTTTTATTCTGTAGTCTGTCATTCCTTCCCACTACTCTATTGAAACTTCTCCCACTATTGTCATGAGGGATCTAGTTGCTTAATCCAGTGGCAGATTTTTATAAAGGTGACTTTTTACCATGTGTTCACACAATTCATTCAACAGATGATTGAGGTCTTGTTACAGGTACTTAGGATGCAGTGTGAATAAGACAACAAGATCTTCTGTGGTCAAACAGAGTTTGCATTCTACTGGGGCAGACAGCAATTAATACTTAAACAAATAAATATGATAATTTTAGATATTAATAGGAGGAATAGGTATAATAAACCAGGGTACTTTTAAAGTGTGGGGGCAAGGGCAGGAGCCATTTTATATGGGACAGTTACGGAAGTTCTGAGAGGTCTTTGACATTGTTGGCCGCTCCCTCCCCGCTTAGTTTTTCCTGCTCCCATTGGCTTCTCCTACCTCTAACCATTCCTCTTTTGGTCTCTTGCTTGACCATTCCTTCTCTGCCTGCCTTTCTCTTTAATTATGAAAATTTTCAAAAAAAATTGCAAAAATAGAATAATACAGTGAACACACATATATCAGTCACCCAGATTCAACAGTCATCAAGATTTTGCGACAGTTGTTTCAAGTATTCCTTTTTTTCTAACTTACTGAAATATTTTAAGCATTGCAAACATGTCATTTCTCACCTACTTCAGTTTTCATCACTAAAAAGTATGGATGTTTTCTTACATAACCACATCTAACAAAAGTAATAATAATGTTTGGGTATCATCTAATACCAAGGTTTAACCAGATTTTTCAGATAGTCTCCAAAACGGTGTTTTTATAGTCCTAAATTAAGTCCGTTCATTTCATTTGGTTGTATTTCTTAAGCTACTGATCATCTAGAACATTCTACCCCTGCCCTACCACCTTAACACTTACTTGTAGAAACCAAGGCAGTTTAGAATTATATTTTTCTAATTTTATCTGTGAAAAGATAAGACCACTCTCAATATCTGAAACAAAAAGCATAAAGCTGATTGTATTGCTTACTGTAGTAAGGGAAGGCAATGCTGGTTCAGTAAAGTCTCTACAAGGAGAGCAGGCCACTGTTCCTTCATGGTTTTGGGGAAGGGTGGAGTTCAAGACGTGGAAGCTTTTCAGGGTCATAAGTGGATTGACATCATCTCTAAGAATGTGGTTACTTGGATCAATTGGCATTCAGGTGTGGTTAGTGTTTGGCTCATTTTCACAGAGAGCCATTGGTTGGTTTGCAAAAACAACAACAACCATGTACACCTGGGCAAGTTGTGTTTCATCAATTGAATGGATTTAAAACCAGTTTTGGTGGCTCTCTTGCTACCATGGTAACATAACAAGTCTTTTTGTAGGAGTATGCAAATATCTTTATTCTCCTTTTGGTACCATTTAACTTGTTCCTTTATCCTGTTTCTGATTAAACTTTTTTGACAAGATTATTTCATAGGTCACTGTGTTGCATCACATCAAGAGGCTTACAACATCTGTTTGTTCCACTTTAAACGATTAGTTCCCGTGGTTACAACTGATTCCTCCATTGTAAAGTTCCCTGTAAGGCTTTCATCCGCTGGTTTCATCTATTGATAATTATTACTTGAAACAATTATTTTACTAGGGCTTCAATATAGTGGTTTTCTATGACTGTTGTTCTTTAATTTATTAGTTGGGTGATGATTGTGTTTTTGGTGTTTTGTTTTGGTTTTGGTATTTTTGTTTGTTTTATTGTTGCTGCTGTTGTTTTGAAACAATGAACTTTCCCTCTTCAACTAGGGCTGTTTAGTTACCTTTAAATAAGACTCAAAGAAAAAAGGCAGAATAAATGTTTATTTCCTTAATTCAATTGTGAGAACCCTAATTACTTTCATTGGGGGTTGTGTCCAATGACTTGGGTTTTTATGTTAGTTTTGCCTTTTTGCTCTATAATGAACTTGTGGGATTTAATAATCAGTGTGATTCAGCCAATTGCATTCATTATTTTTGATGCCCAAATTGTCCTTATTCTTATCACTTTAAAATGTTCTTGTTACCCAGGGTTCCATCTCTAATATGCTTTTTTGCCTCTCTGTGCTCACTTTCCTGTCTTTCCTTATAACTCAGCATTTTAATTACTCCCAGATCACACTTTCTTACTTTAACTTATTAGACACCAGACCTATATTTTCATTTATTCCCTTGCCTAGTTCTCCCAAAATATATGACATGCATAACTTAACATTTTTATCTCTATTTGCTGTATCTTTTCTCTTGTATTCCCAATTAGTAGCATTTCTATGCAGCCAAAAACCTGGAAATCATTTTTTCTTTCTTTCTTGCATATGCAGGTATTCACCAAATTTGCTGTCAGAAATATTTTAGCGTCTCAGCCTTTCCTTTGCATTGAACTGCTTACAGTTTTCAGACTGTGGTGATCTCCCACCCACACTATTGGGCCAAAGCTCCTAAGTAGAATGTCTATTACCTACCAGTGCTTCCCACTCCAGATAATTGTATATTACCCTTGGAGTTACCTTCTTGAAAATAAATCTGGTCATGTTAGTCCACTGTTTGTTTTTTTTTTAAATATATTTTATTGACATTTTACAGAGAGGAAGGGAGAGGCACAGAGAGTCAGAAACATCGATGAGAGAGAAACATCGATCAGCTGCCTCCTGCACACTCCCCACTGGGTATGTGCCCACAACCAGGGTACATGCCCTTGACCGGAATCGAACCTGGGACCCTTGAATCTGCAGGCCGATGCTCTATCCACTGAGCCAAATCGGTTAGGGCAGTCCACTGTTTAAAGACCACTGCTGTATCCCTATTACCTAATATGGAAATGTTTCCCCAGATTTGTTCAAAAGAACCCTAACTCTGTAAGATGTTAATGGGTATTCTCTGAGAAAGAGTCGTTAGAAACAAATGTTTAGAAAAATACTGATTTTTTTACTCTAGATGTCTCAGCCTTTTATATGTAATATATTAAATTCTATGGTTTCAGCAGGGGGCTATAATAGATAGCATTGCACAAACTCATTGTACCATGAAAATATTTTGTTGTTAACTATCTAGAGAGATTAATGCTATTCAGTAAAATGTTGGAGAAACATTGGCCAAGTGAATAAATTCTCAACCTTTAAATTGCATTGAAGACCTTTCACAATCTCTTGTGCTAAATTTGATATTCCCTACTGTTCCCTTAGCATTCTTTCCATATGTCCTTCTGGATTTGTCTCTTAAATTACCAGGATTATCTATATCCATCTTCCCTATTACCCATCGGAGGCTCTCTTCATCTCTGTACCCTCAGCACTAAGCAGCGTCTAGCACATAGTAGCTCAATAACACGCTGAATAATAAATGGATCTATTTCTGAAATAGAAATTTCTCTGCTAGCCATTTTCTCCAACTGTTACTATTTTCGTACTTATAGGATCATTGGTTTCCATAATTTGTAGGCTGGAGAAAAGAATAAAATTATATATTAGAGTTGAAACAGACCTTCAAGCTCACCCAGGCCAGTGGCTTTCAGACTGTGTGCTACAATCTTAAATATTCCACAGACTCCTTTCCCACCAACTCCTGTTCCCTGCATGACTATTAAAGGGAATGAGAAACAAAAATAAACATAAGAAGCACATGTTCTTCTAGCAGTTTTAAATCTTGGATTTCTTAAATTCCTTTTGAAAAGGGGTTCCAAGGGTATAGTTTTAAGAACCATTGATCTAATGTCCCATCCCCTTGCTTATGAAGAAGTGGTAACAGGCCCAAGGGGATTGGCTTTTCCAAGGTCACAAAGTCCTTAGAACAGAGTTAGAACTAGGACTCAGATGGTCTTACTCTCACAATAGTGCTTTTTATAAAATTTTGAAAAAATGGAAAAGTTCATTAGGGCATTATGGACTAAAATTATTATGTGTTCACACCAAAACTTTATATACAAATGTTCTTAGCAACTTTATTTATAGTAGCCCAAAACTGGACACAATCCAGGTATCCTTTAACAGGTAAATAGGTAGACAAAATGTGGTATATCTGTGCCATGGAATACTATTACTTAGCAATAAAAAGGAATTAACTATCAGTATACACAATAACTTGGGTACATCTGAAGTGAATTCATGCTGAGTAAGAAAAAAAAGCTTACCTACTGTATGACCCCATTTACATAACATTCTTAAAATGATAAAAATATAAAAATGAAGAATAGCTTAGTGGTCTCCAGTAGTTAGGAATTCGGAAGGGAGGAATGTGAATGTGGTTATGAAGGAGCAACATAAGGGATCCTGGAGGTGATGAACTGGTCAGTATTTTTACTGTGGTGTTGGATAAAAGAACCTTTTTTGTGATAGAACTAAACACACACACACACACACAATGCAATTAAAACTGGAGACATCTGAATGAGATCGGTGGATTGTACCAATGTCAATATCCTAGTTATGAGAGTGTACTATAGTTTTGTAAGATGTTATCTTTAGGGAAAACTTGGTAAAGGATACACATTCCCTCTCTCCCCCCGCTCTTGTTTCTTACAACTGAGTGTGAATCCACAATTATCTTAAAATAAAATTTTGATTTTAAAAATAAAATACAGTTACCTCCAAAAAATAAAATGTTATTATGTGGATTTATTATTTAGAGCTAAACTTGGGATGCCACAGTTTTTGAGTCCTGAAGCCCAGAGTCTTTTACGAATGCTTTTCAAACGAAATCCTGCAAACAGATTAGGTAAACTTTGTATTTTGTCTCTTTTGTGTATTTGTTGGGATTTGGTTTGGGAGAAGGGGGGCCTGATATTTGTTTTTGTTGTGGGATTATGAACTATTAGGACAAATATTAAAAGTGAAGTCTAAATAAATAATATATATTCCTCCTTGAAATAAAGTTACTATTTAACCAAAACTGGTTAATTTTTGATAGGTGCAGGACCAGATGGAGTGGAAGAAATTAAAAGACATTTATTTTTCTCAACAATAGATTGGAATGTAAGTATAGAATGAAAACTTACTTGACTTTTTTTTTTTTATAATGAGCACATGTCGAAGTCTCTCTTTTTTCCTTCAGAAACTATACAGAAGAGAAATTCACCCACCTTTTAAACCTGCAACTGGCAGGCCTGAAGACACATTCTATTTTGATCCCGAGTTTACTGCAAAAACTCCCAAAGGTAAGGAGAAAACATGAAAACCCAAATATAAGAAAATATATTTTTAATTTGTTTAAAATATGTTTTCATTGATTTTTAGAGAGAGGGGAAGGGAGAGGATAGAGAGAGAGAAATATCAATGAGAAAGAAACATCATCAATTGGCTGCCTCCTGCACACCCGCTACTGGAGATTGAGCCAGCAATCCAAGCATGTCCACTGACCAGAGTTGAACTGGCAACCTGATGCATGAGTCAATGCTCAACCATTGAGCTACACTGATTGGGCAATAATAGTTTTCTTGTTAAATCAGAAATTCTTTTCCAGTTTAATTTTTATGATAACCTCATGTCTCCCATTCATACCCTGTCCCTGCCACAGTCTATACTAATAAAAGGGTAATATGCTCATTAGACTGTACATCTTCCAGACATCCTTCCGGACAAAGCCACGGTGGCAGGGCCAATGCAAAGGCGATTAGGGACAATCAGGCCAGCAGGGGAGAACAATTAAGGGGGGCCATCAGGCCAGCAGGGAAGGGCAGTTAGGCGATCAGGGCGACAGGGGAGTAAGCAGTTAGGGGGCAATCAGGCCAGCAAGCAGAGTGGGCTAGGGGCAATCAGGCAGGCAGTCAGGAAGGCGAGCAGTTATGACCCAGCAGTCCCGGATTGCAAGAGGGATATCTGACTGCCAGACATCCCCCAAGGGTTCCCGGATTGGGAGGGTGCAGGCCAGGCTGAGGCCCCCCTCCCCCTGCACAAATTTTGTGCACTGGGCCTCTAGTCTAAAATAATAAAAGCATAATATGCTAATTAGACCGGATGTCCTTCCCAATGACCTTCCGTACAAAGCCAGGGCTGTGAGGGAAGCCTGGGTCCCAGGTGCCAGAAGGAAGCTGGTGTCAGCAGCCAGGGGAAGGAAGGCCTACTCTTGCACAAATTTTGTGCATTGGGCCTCTAGTAACTAATTAGGAAATCCTTTACAGCATTTTAAAGCAGTTAAGATCCTTGTGAAATCTTGTAGCAAGTTATATTGTGCCTTAAACTTTGATTCTATTTATATGGAAAAACTATTTGTGTGTTTATTTACCTATAGCTATTTTTACTCTTTAGTATAAATACTTCTCTTTAATATAAATAGTTCTCTTTAAAATTCTAATATTAGGTGATATTCTGGAAGTACTTGTAAAGTTCAAATCCCAAACACATCTTAAACTTTATATGAGGATTGATAACTTCAAAATAAATCATATCCTGAATCATGCTTTTTATAGAAATAATCTTTGAAATGATCATCTATATTTCATTAATTAGCATATGTTTATACATAATGATGTGTTTTGTACTCTGGTACTCTCTCATTTAGGTGTACCGGACCCCAGGTTTATCACTGACAAGTAAATAAATAGAAAGTATACTTACATATATTTTCCATAGAATACATCACTCAAACCTTGCTGTAAAGCTTTCTAGACAAAATCTTCACGATCTACATTGACATTGAAGGGTGTTTATTCTTTTTATGAGACAGTCTTAGAAATTTGGATTAATGTATGAACAAAATTTTAGCAAATACATAGACAATGATATGCATTAGAGTTGATATGTAGTGGTGTTTTACTTTGCTTTTTCAATTCAATTTGTCCTGGTAGAGGACAAATCTCAGAATAGAGCAGTTCTATATTGGATTCTGCCCAGATAGGTTCTCTTAACAGAAGTCTTCAGTATAATAATTGGTTTAAAATTCACTAAACAATATATATTGCTGAGAATATCAAGCTGATGTTCAAAAAGATCTTTATACAGAGTTAATGTTTAAGTAGACTTACCTGTTTTTTGCTTGCCCTTAGCCTTTAGAGTATGTTTATAAATATTAGTATGCCTAATTATGTGTTTATATTTACGTCTTTAAAATCAACATTAGCTATACTGTAAAAGCATTTTTCTACTTCTGTTAATGCCAGTGGATTCCAATAACAAATTTGAATAAAAATACATGTTGTGTCATAAAATATATTTTAAGGGTTGCATACCATGATTATCTTAGAAATTACTTTTGTCTCTTAAATATATATATAATAATTTTTAACTTGTAGTGTAGATTTTTAGATTCTGAAATTATGTATTGAGACCACTGAACTAAATTATTTTCTCCTAAATTATCTGTAGGTCACCCTTGTATCTCCCCCTAACCAGGAGCCATAGCATTGGTAGGTTACCATTTAGGGCTGCACCATCCAATATGGTAGCCAGTAGCCACATGTGGTTATTTAAACCATATTAATTAAAATTAAAATTTTTGTTTCCCAGTCACACTCACTACATTTCAGATGCCCAGTAGTTGCATGTGGCTAGTGGCTACCATTTTGGACAGCACAGATAAAGAAGATGTTCATCACTGCAGGCAATTCTATGGGACAGTGCTAATTTAAAATAGCATTAGCCCACTAACTCATCGATTTATTATATTCTTAAATGAATTAGCTATTTTCTGAACTCTGAGGGAATATGATATTAGAGTTATGATGGCAATAAGCCATCAGGGCAGATCTGGTACAGTGCCTCCCTGGGTTATTGTGAAAGTACTAGGTGTCTGAGATGTAAAATTCCAGAAAAAAGTGTGAAAGATTATAATGTGGACAATTCTTCCCTTAATTTCCTTTCAAAGTAATCACCTTCTTGGTAATTTATTATTCTTTTCAGATTCACCTGGCATTCCACCTAGTGCTAATGCACATCAGCTTTTTCGGGGGTTTAGTTTTGTTGCTATTACCTCAGATGACGAAAGCCAAGCTATGCAGACAGTTGGTGTGCATTCAATTGTTCAGGTGAGTGAATGTCTAAGTAATTTTAAGTTTGAAATGTAAGATATAGTTCATTGTATGAATAATTAGCTTAGATTTTATCTGCTGACTTAAGTGAGCAGCTTAAAATACATTTTATATCATTGATGTTATTCTTAGAAGTTTCTTTCATATGCCTTTAAAAAGGTTGCACGCACCAGAATCCTGAATACTTGTTTGACTTAAAAGTGGAATTCTAAGAGAATTGAGATAAATGTAAATATAACCATCTTGTCTCTCCCCTATCCTATGCCTCAAAATGTTTATCAGGCCTAGTTTGTTTCAACCTCTGCCTCTGTCAGGTCAACTATGATGAACTGAGGCCTCCTGGTTCCCTGATTGCCTTAGAAGAGGGGTCAGCAGACTTTTTCTGTAAAGGGCCAGACGATAAATACTTGAAGCTTTGTAGGCTATATGATCTCTGTTGCAACTATTCAGCTTTTCCATTGCAGCACAAAAGCAGCCATTGACAATACAAAAATGAATGTGCATCTCTGTGTTCCAATAAGACTCTATTTAGAAAAACTAATAGTGAACCATATTTGGCCCACAGGCCATAGTTTGTCAACCTCTGTCATAAAAACATTTAAGAAATAAAAATGAACTTAAATCTTAAGTCTGCTAAGTTTTGTGTCCTTGTTCTTTTGGAGCCCCCAATGTCATTTTGCAGAAATGGTTATGGGTACTGTCTTAAAGTGCCTCCTATCTCATTATCCCATATGATTATCAGAGCTGGAGAAAAATGTAAAAACCACAGAAGCAGGTTTCTAGATATGTAGGTGTGTTTGTAACAGGAGACTAAACTATTAAATTAAATGTTATTAGAGGACACAAGTACAAAACATTAGATTTATTTCTTCTCATTCTAGTATCATGGAAATATAAATTTAATTCATCTTCCTAGTTGTAGAGGGAGTTGTTTTGAGAGTGTAATTAGTGCTTGAATTTGCTTGATAATTAAGTTGCTTTTGCTCTTAATTTTATTTTATGAGTCAGTCATGTTGCTTTCTCCAGTTTCTAGAAACCCAATTTAAACAATGGTTTTTGAACAAAGTTCAGGTTAAAATAGTATGTCTCTTTTACTATGACAACCATGTGGTGAATGGCAAGTTTTAAAGAGATAACTTCTGTACCTAACAGAAATTGCAAAATATTCTATAGAATTCAACTTTTAACTTATATGAAACTCACAGTCATGGGGGTGGGAGGATCTATCACTATAGCTCAGGGCAGCAGAACTTCCCTCAGTGTGTTTATGGAACCAGTAATTTACTGTTCATCATCTTCCATGTTATTAGTCCTTAACCCATGAATGGCTTCTCTAGCAGAAGTTGTATTGAAGATATGACTTGAGGGTGGAGAAAGGAAAGCATGGCTACAGATAGTCCAAAATGATGATAATAGATATCACCTTCGAATAATGTCATTTAATCCTCACCATTACCCTTTGAGAAAACACAAGTTCAAGATTACACAACCTACAAGTGGTGCATCTGAGACAAAAATCTATATGTTCAATCCAAGTGTCAAACTTCTCCCTATTTGCAAAGGTACTTGGGGCTCAGTCACAGGCGAGGCTGTCAGTCCATCAAGTAGTTCTCTTTTACTGTGACAACCATGTGGTGTATGGCAAGTTTTAAAGAGATAACTTCTGTACCTAACATAGAAATTGCAAAATATTCTATAGAATTCAACTTTTAACTTATATGAAGTTCATAGGCGTGTGGTTTTCTGTTGTACATATTTAATTTTTGAATTTAACTTAAGCTTTTTTAAAGGGCATATTTCATGCTGTACATTTTATTGTAGACACTTCTAAAATACACAGTTGTGGAAGAATAAAGGATATAAAGATTGGTTCTTATTTTTACTGATAATTCATTTATAGTTAACATCAGTAATTCATGTTGAGTAATATATTCCCCTATTATGAAATGTACCAAAGTCAGTACAGAACTCTTTGTCAATTTATAATTGTGTTTGTAGCAGTTGCACAGGAACAGTATTCAGTTTACTGATGGATATGAAGTGAAAGAAGATATTGGAGTTGGCTCCTACTCTGTTTGCAAAAGATGTATACATAAAGCCACAAACATGGAGTTTGCAGTAAAGGTAAGTGTTTTTAGATTTAAAATGGAACTTTAACAGTTTTTATTCATGCATATCAGTACCAGTTAAACATTACGCTCTTCTTCTTTGGTAAATGTGCCTTTTGTTATAAAAAGGTAAAGTTAATTTAAGTATCTGGCTAGTGATTATCAGGGAACCATGGATTCCCCTGTGAGCTAAAAAGGTAAGGTAGCATACATCCAGTTTGCTTAGGGTAGTACCAGTTTACACTGACCTGATTTTTTGTAGCATCCCTTTTTAACTCACAGGGGAATCCACTGTCATGGATGGTTCCCTGATAATCCTAGCCAGATATTTAAATTGCTTTCAGAAGCCTCCCATTTTATAGTCAAGGTTTCAGGGAATTCCTCAAGATTGTATACCAAATGTTGTATGTTTACATTTTTCTAACAACAATGTTCATACCATTCTTCACATTTAAAAGGATCTGTGAACCAATAAAAGAATAAAAACCACTAGCATTAAGTTTATTATCATTAGCTGTTTTAATTTTATCAGGTGTTCTAAGGCACCAAGATTTTTCTAAGCCAAAACCAAGACACATGATAAAGTTTGAGTTGCAAACCTTTAGTTGAAAGTGAACAAATAACAAGCCTCTGCCTTTTCACTTATTAAAATGGTAGCCTCTGCTCTCCCATTGCAAGCAATTCAAGTAAGGTCTAAAGCTTTCAATTGACCTGCAAGCTTAGAAATAGTCTGTAACTATGGGCAGCTCCTGTTCAGTTAGTGGGAGAGTGGCATTAATTGAGATTACTTCCATCCACCAATCTATTTATCTAAATATTTAGTATGATTTCATATCTAAACTAATAAAAGCGAAATATTAAAATTAACCGTTTCTCCGAGACAGGGTAAGCCACGCCCACCAGCCAATCAGAGCGGCTGTATGCAAATTAGCCCAGCCAACATGGCGGCCGCCACTCCCGGACCTGAGTAAACAGCCCTTTCCATTGCGGCAGGAGGGAAAGTGAAGCTGCGCCCCTCAGCTCAGCACCGATTAAACTGCCTCTAGCGAAACACAGCTTTTTGAAACATTGTAACAATCATAGAATCCTCCGGAGCTGAAGGAAAGAGCAGCTCCGGCCTAACCAGTAAAAGTAACAATTGTTTCATTATAGACTCTGCGAGGTGAAGCAGAGGAGGCTTCGTTAGTAGTTAGAAGGCCGCCTTAAAGGAACAGTGTATCAATTAC
>PVJC01021974.1:0-27767 GCA_004026665.1 Murina feae | reverse complement strand
TGCCCAGTCCGGCTCAGCCTCGCCACTAAAGTGGTCAAGCCTGTTAGCCAGGCAGGTGCCGGGGGAGGCAGGGGGCCTGAGGGGCATAACGATCGGCGGAGTGATGGGTGGTGTAGGGGTGGGGAACGATCGGCGGGGTGGCGGGTGGTGTGGGGGTGGGGAGCCGATCAGCGGGTGGCAGGTGATGTGTGTGGGGTGGATGGGGTGAGATGTGTGGGTGGCAGGTGGCAGGTTGTGCGGGTACAGGCTGGGATGAGGGACCCCCGAGTGCACAAATTTTTGTGCACCGGGCCCCTAGTCCATTTATATTACTGAGTTGTGAGATAACTGGATAATATCACAATTCCTCTTTCATCCCTTGATATTCTTTTATTTAATTTTAAGACTCATCATTAGAATATTAAAAGCAAAGACTAGTAGAGTGTGTACAGCTTTTTCTCTCTTTTTAATTTCTTCTGTTCCGTTATAATGCTATAGATATATAAACCTACTGGATAGGGGAAGAAAGAGAAAATAGAAAAAAATTTTACTCCATATCTATACTAAATTTTTATGGTTAATGCATGATATATAATATTTCTAATCTCCTGTCCTATATATATTACACTAAATAATGTATTTTAGAGCTAGGTTGTTAAAGATTACTCTTAATCCACACTCATACTTATTTTCTTTCCAACCTATTTTCATTTACCTCCTTATATCTTTATACTATTTTATTTTTGCTTTCTTTGTTTCTTTTTACAGTACTCTAAAATTTTAAACTATATTAATATAGTATCCTATCTAATAAAAGACTAATATGCAAATTAACCATCACTCTGGGACAAAGATAGAGGCTCCCATAGAGGTGGGGCAGGACACTGATGGTGTCATCATGGCAACATGAGCCCAGCAGTCAATTGGGCCTGCAGGCAGCACACAGCAGGGCCTGCTGGGCAGTGGCTGCGGTAAATGGGGAGCAAGCTACAGGCAGCACCCAGTAGGGCCTGCTGGGAGATTTCCATGATGACCCCTGGAGCAGACAAGCGGGAGCACAGGCAGCACACAGCAGGGCCTTCTGGGCAGTGGCTGCAGCGAAGAGGGAGTAAGCAATTGGGACCCGCAGGCAGCACCCAGCAGGGCCTGCTGGAAGGTCACCATGATCACCCCCGAGCAGACAAGCAGGGGCTGCAGGCAGCACATAGCAGGGCCTGCTGGGTGGTGGCTGCATCCACGGAGGAGCAGGCAAGTGGGGCGACCAAGGAGCAGGCAGTGGGCCCACAGGCAGCACCCAGCAGGGCCTGCTTGCCCATCCCCATGGTGTGGAGCAGACAGGCCCTGCAGAGAGCAGAGAACCACATGAAGTGGGCCCAAGCCATCAGTAGCACATTCCCTGAGAGCTCCCGAATTGGAGAGGGTACAGGTTGGGCTGAGGGACCTCCCCACCTGCTCTCCCCCTCCCTCATCTACCTGTGCATGAATTTTGTGTGCTGGGCCTCTAGTTAGATTTATAATTTTAAAATGCTGGAGATGAGCAGAAACAAAAGGTTTCTTAAAACAATACCATGTAGAATTTTTAAAAATTAAAAGAAAACTATACACAGCATACTTTCTTACATACAAGTCAAAGAGAAGGAAAAATGGATTACATACCTTCATTTGTCTCTAAAAAGAAACACTTTTAAAAACCTGTATAGAACTTGTTTTCTAGAATTCAGTACCATTAAACAGTATTCTTAAACACTTAAATGCAATATATTTGTTCTTATTTCATAGACACTTTACCCAAATAATCATTCCAAATATCCAAATTTAATCCAATTATGCATATAATAGATTTTACTCTATTAAAATATTAAATGACTAATACTATCAGATTCACAAGAAAGCATGAAAAGAAATGGGCATCTATCATTTAAGTCCTAATTGGCCATGCTTACCATCATGGCAGGTATGATAACTGGATAACAGAAAACCTTCCAAGAAGATAATATTGAGTAACTCTGCCACTTGTGATCTGCACAGTCTAAAGGAGACTGTGGTTTAGTTTTAAAAACAACATTCATTAGAGACAATCAGGAGCTATCAATGTTTCAAAACTTGAGAATCTAAATCAGCTTGATGCTGTTTGACAATATGTTGAGTAGTCTAGTTGGATGAAGGCAAAATTTATGCAGAAAAGCTGCTGAATTTGCTAATAATTTTTTCAAATAATATGATGGGAATTTTTATAATTAGAAAAAATAGCATATACTTGTTATTTACAGAAAGTATATAAAAAAGAAAAATTAAAATTACCTATAATAATCCACCACCAGAGATAATTGTTAATAGTATATTTACTGTCATTCTCTTTACCATGTATCAATATATAGATAAATAGGCCCATGCATATACATGTATTATTAACATATGCATGTTAGGTTTAACACATGTAGGTACATATGTATATAAATGGCTAATTAAACAAAATTGAGGAGAACCAAGATGGTGATATAGGTAAATGCCAGTGTTTGCTGCCTCCTTTAACCACATCAAAATTATAGCTAAACTAGGGGCCCAAAGCATGAAATTTGTGCACGGGGGAGGGAGGGGGTCTTTCAGCCCAGCCTGCCCCCTCTCACAGTCTGGAACCCCTCAGTGGATGTCCTATGATGACCCCAGTCTGCCAGGCGCCTTTTGTATGTGTGTGTGTGTGTGTGTGTGTGTTTCGCCACTGGGGACCTGCCCTCAGCCACATCTGAGGCTCAGAGCAGTCCTCCTGTGTGTGTCTACCTGCTGGGGGCCAGCCCCCAGGCTTGGAGCAGGCACCTCCTCTATATTGATCTCTCAAACTCTTGCCCTCCCTTGCATGTTATTCTCTTTTTTTGAGCTGTGGCCAAGGCTGGGTGCTGCCTGCCTCCCAAGCTTGCCTACTGCCTATCTTCCTCCAGCCACAGGAAGCAGGGAAAACCCCACCTCATGGTCAGGCCAGCCTTTTCCTGCTCCCTGATCCCCGGAAGAGACCTGGGGAGCCGTCAAGCAGGTCCCCAGCCCCCAAGAGCTTGCTTTCCCACTCCCCAGTGCCCCCCAAAGGGCCTGGGGAGCTGCCAAGCAGGCCACCAACTCTTTCCCACTCACCAGTCCCCTGCTGCCTTCCTTTCTCACTCCCCGGTGCCTCCAAAGGGTCTGGGGAGCTGCCAAGCAGGACCCCAGCCACTTCAGCCTTGCTTTCCTGCTCCCCGGTGCCCCGCAAAGAGCCTGGGCAGCCGCTAAGCAGGACAAGATGCCCCCGCCGCCTTACTTTCCCACTCACCAGTACCCTGCTGCCTTGCTTTCCCACTTCCCAGTGCCCTGCAAAGGGCCTGGGCAGCCGCTAAGCAGGACAAGATGCCCCCGCTGCCTCTTTCCCACTCACTGGTACCCTGCTGCCTTGCTTTCCCACTCTCTGGTGCCCCTCAAAGGGCCTGGGAAGCCGCCAAGCAGACCACTGACCCTCCCCCACCTCTTACCCACTCCCCGGTGCCCCGAAAAGGGCCTGGGAAGCCGCCAAGCAGGCCCCCGACCCCACCACCTCTTTCCCGCTCCTCAGTGCCCTGCAAAGGTCCTGGGCAGCTGGCAAGCAGGACCCTGGTCCACACCACCTCTTTCCCACTCACCAGTCCTGGATCCTGTGCTGTCCTTCGCCCTGCAGCCGCTCTGTGCACTCGGGAGGTCCCTCAGCCCCGCCTGTGCCCTCTCACAGTCTGGGACCCCTCTGGGGATGATCACCTGCTAGCGTGCTTAACCAGGGTGGGTGAGGGACTGATGGCTGTCTCCAGGCTGGCCAAGCCCCCCAGGAACGTCCCTCACCCCATTGGGGTGTGGCCAGCATGGGTGATGGGCTGATTGGCGCTTTCAGGCTTTCAGGCTGCCCACAGCTCCCATTGACCCAATGTCCCAGCAAGGCTCGCTGGACGCAGGTTCTGGGGTTTGTTTATCTTCTATAATTGATGCACTGTTCCTTTAAGCCGAGGCCTCCTAGTAAGGCAGCCTCCTCTCTGCTTCACCTCGCGGTGTCTATAATGAGACAATGTTACTCTTAGGCCTGCTGTTTTCTTCAGCTCCCGAGGATTCTATGATTGTTATTTTGTTTCAAATGTGTGTTTTGCTTGAGACAGTTTAAGCGGAGCGGGGGCAGTTTCACTTTCACTCCTGCTGCAATGGAAGCTGCCGTTTACTCAGGTCCGTTAGTGGCGGCCTCCATGTTGGCTGGGCTAATTTGCATACAGCCGCTCTGATTGGCTGGTGGGCGTGGCTTACCCATCTCAGAGAAATGGTTAATTTCAATATTATGCTTTTATTAGTTAAGATTACAGAACAAAAATCATTTAGAACCACCTAAGATCTGCCTGAATGGAAATCCTACAACTAGAGAAATAAAGAAGAAAGCACACAAAGAACACTAGAAAGGATGAAGGTGTGAAACAGGCATGTCCTACACCCACAAGTAGCATTTTTTTCCATTTCTATTTGCATGAAAAAAATTTTTCCATCCTTTCACTTTCATCCTGTGTGATAATATTGAAGTAAAAGAATAGTTTTTATAGTTATAATTTTTAAATTAGCTATAATCATATTAAGATAAATTAGTATTTAAACACACAAAGCAATATACAGATGATGTACAATAGAATTGAACACTTCAAACCTATATAATTTTATTAACCAATGTTACCCCAAGAAATTTAGTATGAAATTTAAACATAAAAAAATAAAAATTAGTATTTAATGTAAACTAAATAAAACATAAGCAAAACATCTAAGATCATACAATAAATTGACAACACAATAAAGAATAAAAACAAATGTTTCAAGCAAGGTACACTCTATTAATTCCTTCAAAATTAAAATAATTGTCTGGAAGAAGTCATTAATTTTTTATGACTATTAATTTCAGCAAGTAAAAAAAAAACAAGATTTATATCATTTGAAATTTTTATTTATTTAGTTTTTCAAGTGCTTCTTCCACATAGAAAATAAATCTTCAAGTACAATTCTTCCCAATATATTTTGTAAAATGCTAAAGAATGGGAAATATAAGTACCCAAGGCTTATTATTTCACTTCTTTACTAAAATAAACTTATTTGAAAAATCAAACAACCCACAAATATTTACTGAGTTGCATTATGTGGTTAGTAGTAGTCTAGGTATCATGGGAAATGCAAAAGAAGTTATGACACATAAACAGATTATTAAGACAACACAGATATGCACAAGTTTGTAGTATAGTTGAGGACATCTAAGCATGACACAGGGAGGTTGGACATGAATATCAGTATCAGAATGGCCAGACCAGAAGAAATGGCGAAAATGACATTAAGCATCAGAAAAATAGCAGACAGCTGGTAATGGGGACAGATGAAAGAGAAGATCAGCCTGGCAGGGAAAAGAAAGTCTCCATGTAAACTGGACCATAGGACCAAAGACATAACATGAAGAAAAACTTGCAGAAAACTTCAAGTGGTCACTGTTGCTGAACGTGAGTTATAGGCAGTGAATAGTAAGAAATGAAGCTGGATATGTAAAATCATGGATGATTTGTATACACTGTCAAAAACATTTATAATTTAGTCTATATATAATAGGAAAGATTTTGTAGCTGCTTGGTTTAGTATTATTGACTTCTTAAATAAATCTCTTCAGCAGTTTCAAAGAGTATGAGCTTGAAAGTGACAAAACTAGAGGCAGATAGGCTAGTAAGGAGACTGTTGTGATGATTTTGCCATAATTTATATCCTATATAATAAAGAGGTAATATGCAAATTAACCCTCACACCCTCACAAGATGGCTGCATACAACCAGGCTGGTAAGAGGGTTAGTGAGGGATAACCAAACGATTGAACAAGCAGGCTGCATGGGACAACCAGGCCATTGTGGGGGGGGGGGGCAGTTGAGGGTGACCAGGCTGGTGGTAGGGGCAATTAGGAGCAACCAGGTTGGTAAGGAGGGGGCAGTTAGGGGTGACCTGGCCAGCAGTGGAGGGCAGTTAGGGGCTACCAGGCTGGCAGGAGGGGCAATTAGGGGTGATCAGGCCAGCACACAGAGGCAGTGAGGGGCAATCAGGTTGGCAAGCCAGGGGAGCAGTTAGGGGTGACCTGGCAGGCAGGCAGGTGAGCAATTAGAAGCCAGTGGTCCAGGATTGTGAGAGGGATGTCTGACTGCCGGTTTAGGATCTATCTCTGGGATTGTGCCTAAACCAGCAGTCTGACATCCCCCCAGGGATCCCATCATATTACTTGAAAAAATTATAAAGATTGGACAGTGTACAAGCTGGGCTGAGGGGACCTCCCCCCTTCCATGCATGAATTTCATGCACCGGGCCTCTAGTAGTGGAGATAGAAGAGAAAGGAAAGTCAAGAGGCAAATTAATCATTAAAATGTTCAAAAACTGTGGTTAGGTAGATATAAAACTATGGGAAAGAAAGATGACTAAACAGACCATTTAGGTAGAGGAGCAATTTTGAGAGATAACATATTCAGTTTTCAAAATATTAGGATCATGGTGATGATGGGTGGTTGACAAATAGCTCAATATATGAATCCAGAGCACAAGGATGTAGCAGTTGAAACAAAATAGTAAACAAATAGTGAATATTTAAAAGGAAAAATGGTTTGCCTTGACTGGTGTTTCTCATTGGTTAGAGCATCAGCCCATGCACTGAAAAGTCATGGGTTAGATTCCCAGTCAATCCCTTGCCAGGTGGGCATGGAAGGCAACCAATCAATATGTCTCTCTCACATTAATGTTTTTCTCTTTTTCACTCTCTCTTTCTTTATCTCTCTCTCTTTCTTTCTCTCTCTCCCCCTTCCCTCTCTCTTCCCTGCCCCATCTCTTTCTCCCACACCCTCCCTTCCTTCCACTCTCTCTCTCTTCAAAAATATTTCAAAAATCAATGGAGCCTAGCTCAATGGTTGAGCTTCAACTTGTGAACCAAGAGGTCACAGTTCAATTCCAAGTCAGGGCACATGCCCGGGCCATGGGCTCGATCCCCAGTGAGGGGCGTGCAGGAAGAAGTCAATCAATGATTCTCTCGCATCATTGATGTTTCTATTTCTCTCTCCCTCTCCCTTCCTCTCTGAAATTAATAAGAAATCAATGGAAAAAATATCCTCAGGTGAGGATTTAAAAAAAAAAGGATAAACAATTCAAGAATAGAAACCTGTTAAACACCAAGATTTAAAGGATGAGCCATGAAAAGTAAATAAGCCCATGAAGGAAGCAGAGAAGAGATGTGAGAACCAGCATGCAACTGGGTTAGAGAAGACAAGTGTGCCAAGTTTTGACAGATGGAACCCTCTTATGAAGACCCATTGGATATACCAAACAGAAAGTTATTTGTTATCTTAGAGTTATCAGTGTATGTATTGCGGGGAACTAGAAAAATGAAAACATTACAGTGAGTTTCTTTCAGTAAGAGACGGATGTCTGAAAAGACCTTAGTATCTCCCTTGGCTTATCCAGGAAGGAGGTAATGTCCTATCACCTGAGGTACTATTCTATGAGGTGCAGCAAATAGAGACAGAAGTGTCTAAAATAGCACCGTGCAGAGACTAGACAGAGAAGTCTGGCCCAGATATAGGATTATGTATGCTTTAAGACTAAGATGCCCAGTCTAAGGAAATGTCTTTACTTGGGAGAAAAGCAAAATTTCAACTGAAGAACTGGTCACTAGAAAAAGAAAAAACATTATTATTAGAAATTAGAAGCAAAGGAACTACAAACAGGACAAGCAGTAAAGCTGACTTTTGTTGTCATGTCCTTTTAGTTACTCAAGAAAAATTTCTTAGATACTAAAGACTGAGGCCAGATCAATTTCCAGTGAATGTTCTGGGCTAGAATGTGCAAACAAGCTCAAGTGACTCCAACAAATACAGTAGAGTTTGGGGATGAGGGGCCAGGGAAGCATAGGGGGAAACATGATTGAAGTGTTCAACCTGGCAGAAATATACAAGGGCACTGTAACTAAATGCTAAAACACACAAAGAAGTGAAAGAAGTAAGAAATAAGAAATAGACAAACCAAGAAAGATTCACACTCAGAAGTAAAAAAAAAAAGCGAGAACATCCATCCCTGGCACACACAAATTACTCCGAAAAGATTTGTTGAACCCTGACTGGCTTGGCTTCCTAGATAGAGCGTCAGCCTACAGACTGAAGGGTCCCAGGTTCAATTCCGTTCAAGGGCATGTACCTTGGTTGCGAGCACATCCCTAGTAGGGGATGTTCAGGAGGGAGATGATCGATGTTTCTCTCTCATCGATGTTTCTGACTCTCTATCCCTCTCCTTTCCTCTCTGTAAAAACAAAAAACAAAAAACAATACAATATATATATGTAAAAAAGATTTGTTGAATGTAGAAATAAGTGAACGAATTAGTGGAAAAATAATAACTGAGGAGATTGGTAACAGTTATATTCTGTTGCACTTCAGATTAACAGGGCTAAATAGTATCCATTCTTTTTTGGGGGGGTGGGGGGGTGGGGGGATAGGGAGTACGAAATGAAAAGACCCAGAAGGGAGGCTGGACACAAACCTAGTATTTACCAGCAGTTAGTAGAAAATAAAAACCATTTCAATTTTTAAAAAATTGAAGAAATGGGTTTAGGAAACAAGTTAATAGAGATAAAGGAAGGGCCCTTGGAGCTTGAGAGTGAGGCAGCTAATGGTAACATGCCTGGGGCAGGGAGTGGAGTAGGGGGAGGGAAAAGGGAAAGGCATGGATATGCTCCTGGGAGGGAGAGCACCAATTGTATCCATTCTTCATCTAAAATCCCCACTCTTTAAACTGTGTGTGAATTACCCCACACATATACCCAAATTTCTCGACAAGAAGTATTTTATAAAAGTAATAATTTTTCTCTTGGAAAATTAAATAGAATGAAAGCCATTGAGAAATTCTTGTAAACGTTAAGAATTTGTTTTCCTCCACTCTTGCCTATTTTTCAATGTCCTCTTTCAGTAGGAGAGGCATTAATCTGTTCAGTTTTATCCAAAAGCTATATTTTTACATTTAATTAAAGATATAACATATGCACTAAGCATACCTTCAAAAAAGGGCATACTTTAATAAGGACAATGCAAAATGCTTTTATAACTTACCAAGGTCAACCTATGAAAATAATAAATTAAAAGATAATTGAGTAACTGTTACAATAATCTGAGAAGATGGGAAGAAAAATCATGTCTGGAGTGAAAAAAAGATAGAAAAATAAATAAAGATGATGAGGTCATAAGGTATATCTTCAATTTAATAAAATGGTAAAAGAACTGGACTGAGTCAGAAGATAAGGGTTCTTATTCTTTCTCCAAGGGTAGCCTGGGAGAAAACATTTAATATCTTTGTGCTTGAGTTTCACAGTTCTTGCTTCCATTATTTGCCTTCTTCATTTGCTATGCAGCAGCCATCAAATCTTTTAAAAACATAAATCAAACCTTATTACTTCCTTGCTTAAAACTCTACAATCATATCTTGTTAAAATCTAACCCATTCCCCATGACCTTCATTGCTGCCCACCTCTCTAAATTCATTCTTTCACTTCTCCCCTCATTCACTATTCCTAGCTTGCTCTATGTTCCTCATACCTACATAGCTCATATTTCCTATTTGTCTCTGAGCCCAGGTGCTCCTGTGGTTGGTTATGTCTTGTCATATACATGTCAGCTCAAATGACACCTCTTCAGAGATGTCTTATTTGACTTTCCATAGGACAATAGCCACTGATCTCTATCATATAACTATGATGTTTTGTTGTGAAACTTACCACTACTGAAAAGTACATCCTTTTACTCTTTTAAAATATATTTTTATTGATTTTAGAGAGGAAGGGAGAGGGAGAGACAGAAACATCAATACATCAATGATGACAGAGAATCACTGATCGGCTGCCCCCTGCAGGATCCCACTAGGGATCCAACTGTGACCTCTGGTTCATAGATCAACGCTCAATCACTGAGCCATGCTGGCCAGGCATCTTTTTACTCTATACTGTTTATATATCCTGTGAGTCCTCTATAAAGCATCTCCTTGCCACTAAAATCTCTACTCTACAAGTTTTTGTAGAAAGAAGAGAAGAAGGAGGAAGGAAAAAACTGAATAAATAAAGTATTAGGGGGGAAAAGTGAGAAAAATGGGAAAATATCTAAACTAATAAAGGCATAATATTAAAATTAACCATTTCTTCGGGACGGGTAATCCATGCCCACCAGCCAATCAGAGTGACTGTATGCAAATTAGCCCAGCCAACATGGAGGCCGCCACTCACGGACCTGAGTAAATGGCAGCTTCCATTGTAGCAGGAGTGAAAGGAAACTGCGGCCACTCTGCTTATCCTGACTCAAGCAAAACACATGTTTGCAACAAAATATCAATCATAGAATCCTCGGGAGCTGAAGGAAACAGCAGCCCTGGCCTGACCACTAAGAGTAACATTGTCTCGTTAGAGAGGCCCCTAGGTGAAGCAGAGAGGAGGCTGCCTTACTAGGAGGCCTTGGCTTAAAGGAACAGTGCATCAATTATAGAAGATAAACAAACTCCAGAAACCTGCATCTAGCGAGCCTTGCTGGGACATTGGGTCAATGGGAGCTGTGGGCAGCCTTAAAGCCAGAAAGCGCCAATCAGCCCATCACCCACACTGGCCACAACCCAATGGGGTGAGGGACATTACTGGGTGGCTTGGCCAGCCTGCAGTCAGCCATTGGCCCCTCACCCAGGCTGGTCAGGCATGCCAGCAGGTGGACATCTCCAGAGGGGTCCCAGACTGTGAGAGGGCACAGGCCGGGCTGAGGGACCTCCCGAGTGCACAGAGCAGCTGCAGGGCGGAACAGCGCAGGACCCAGGACTGGTGATTGGGAAAGAGACGGCAGGGTTGGTGGCCTGCTTGGCAGCTCCCCAGGCCCTTTTTGGGGCACCAGGGAGCGGAAAAGAGTCAGTGGGGGCCCGGGGCCTGCTTGGGGGCTCCTCAGGCCCTTTGAAGGGCACTGGAGAGTGGGAAAGAGGCAGTGGGGGCCGGGGGCCTGCTTGGTGGCTGCCCAGGCCCTTTGCGGGGCATTGGGTAGCAGGAAAGAGGCAGCAGGGTGTCAGCAGCCTGCTTGGTGGGCTTCCCAGGCCCCTTGCAGGGCACCGGGGAGTGGGAAAGAGGCAGTGGGGGTTGGGGGCCTGCTTGGCAGCTTCCCAGGCCCTTTGCGGGGCACTGGGGAGTGGGAAAGCAAGCTCTTGGGACCTGGGGGCCTCCCCAGGTCCCTTCCTAGGATCAGGGAGCAGGAAAAGGCTGGCCTGACCACGAGGCAGGATTTTCCTTGCTTTCTGGTGGATGGAGGAAGATGGGCAGTAGGCAAGCTTGGGAGGCAGGCAGCACCCAGCCCTGGCCACAGCTCAAAAAAGAGAACAACATGCAGGGGAGGGCAAGAGTCTGAGAGATCAACATAGAGGGGGTGCCTGCTCCAAGCCTCAATTGTGTACCTGGGGGCAGGCCCCCAGCAGATAGACTCACACAGGAGGACTGCTCTGAGCCTCAGATGCGGCTGAGGGCAGGTTCCCAGTGGCCACACACACACACACACACACACACATACACAAAAGGCACCTGGCAGACTGGGGGCATCATAGGACATCCACTGAGGGGTTCCAGACTGTGAGATGGGGCAGGCTGGGCTGAGGGACCCCCACCCTCCCACTGTGCACGAATTTTGTGCACCGGGCCCCTAGTATGAAAATACTTTCAGAAGACATTATTTAGACATGACTCTGTGCTTTTATTTAAAAACCACATGTTTGCTGTGATATACAGGAAATGCATATACTATTGTTTACAATTTCTTTATATTTCAATGAGCCCTGACAGTTCAAATATTTTTGTGCATATGTCAAGGAGTGGGTATGAATATGTGTCTTAATTTTCATGCTTTATTTGGGTGAAACTAGGATGTAAGAAAACATAGGAAAGCACATTCGAGATGTCAGCATTCACAAACCCATGTGCACCTCTCTAAATTATACTCCTCCAGCTGGCTTGGTTAATTTTGAAGTGGATGAGCTAACAGTGCCAGATCACACCCAAGCAGTATAAAACTAAAGAAAACAGTGATAAATAATGGATTATTTCTATGGCATATGGGAGATACAGTCAAGCCAGTCTCAAATAAAATCTTTGGATTCTGTTTAAAAATCAGTGCCTAAATTATAATTTAGCATTCAAGACACCCCTCGTAAGTGGTAAGTAATTATTCCAAAGAGGAGGAAGGCAGGGTCAGATAAAAGAGAAAAATAAAACAAAGTTGTCATTGGGAAAGGAAGATAAACCACAATATATGAGTGGGCAGTTTACGTATAATAATCTACAGGAGATAATATAAATTGCTTAAAGCATTCAACAGAAAGAGATGGCAATAAGTAGACTGATAAACATGAAATAAAATAGATATGGAGAATACTGGGGGCATTATGCTAAGTGAAATAAGCCATGCAATGAAAGAAAAATACCACATGGACTCACTTATTTATGGATAATAAAGACCATTACAAACTGATAAACATAGACAAATACAGAGACAGAACAACTTTGAACGGACTGTCATCCTACAGTGGGAAGGCTGGGGAGGGATGGGTGGGAATTAAGGAGCAGCTGAAAGACTGGCACACATGCATATGAGCATAATCAATGGACACAGGAAACGGGGGGGGGTAGGGGAGGATGGGGGAAGGGCAAGGGGAAAAAATGGAGACCTACCTATCACTTGTAATACTTTAAGCAGAAATAAAAAAAATTAAAAAAAAAGAGAGAGAGAGAGAATACTGGGGGGAAGAAGAGTAAAGGAGAAAAAAGAAAATATAAACACAATAAAAATTCCTGCCCATACTGACTATCTGGATAAAAAAGCTCATTTTTGTTTACCTTGATGAAATGTTAAAATTATAGCAAAGCTTACTCAGTCTTCATGACTGCTTCCTTGGTTTATTGATTGTCTTCACTTACAATAAGTAAGATTATTCTTTTTTTAATATATTTTATTGATTTTTCACAGAGAGGAAGAGAGAGATAGAGAGTTAGAAACATCGATGAGAGAGAAACATCTATCAGCTGCCTCCTGCACACCCCCACTGGAGATGTGCCTGCAACCAAGGTACATGCCCTTAACCAGAATCGAACCTGAGACCCTTGATTCTGCAGGCTGATGCTTTATCCACTGAGCAAAACTGGTCAGGGCAATAAGTAAGATTATTCTTTATCTGCTGTGTAATCCACATGGATAACAGAGGTTCTGTATTTTACCAGAATAATTTTCTGTACTTTTTGTTGACTTAGTTATTTCATTATGTAAAATGAAAAAAAAGAAAAACCAAAGGTTCCTTATTTATTAAAATGCTACTTTCAATGTTTATTTTTAAATATTATATTGTCACTTTACTTAAAATGAAGACCAAATCACATGCTGCTAATTAAAGGGTTAAAAATATGTCCCTGAAATCCTGTCTACACCATTCCTAAGTAAAAATTCCCTCCCCAGACCATATTTTCCCCATTACCTCAATCCACACCCATCTTCTGGGGAAGGAATGTTTCAGGACAAATTTATAGAGAGGGAAAGGGAAATGGGGGAATAGGTAAAAGAAGATAAAAGGGGGGGAGGTTAATGATGATGAAAAGAGACTTGAGTTGGGGTAGTAAATACAGAATACAATACACAGATGATGTATTGTAGAACTATATACCTGAAACCTGTATAATTTTATTAACCAGTATCATCCTGATAAATTCAATTAAAAAGAACAAATTACTAGTCATTCCAAATTGATGGGATTAAAGCTTAAAAATGAAGAAGCTAGAGTGCAGTCCACTTTTTACTTTAGAATATTCTATATATGAACTGCATTTCAATGTAAACAAACATTTACAGTATCAAAAAAATAAAACAAAAATACAATCCAGCTAGTCACTAGTAATCAATACTAATTTTTTTCCAGGAGAGCAGAATCTTGACTATTGATGGCAATGTCTACCCACATGTTTTCAAGTCAAGGTCTTACTGATGAATAGTTTCTGAATGACACAAAAATCTGAATAAAGTTAATTATTATGATATTGAAACATTTCAAAATAATTTGTAATGGGAGTGATATCACAAGATGACCAAGCCCTTGTTTATCCAGAGAAACACTGACTTAACAATGGTATATGGACCAAAATAATTTTATGAGAATTTCTGAAGCCAGTTAAGAACCTGAGAACAGCAGCACCGAAACAAGTAAGAAGAGTAACTTCACTTCACCTGCATCAACCTCTATACCAAACCAGCACAACTCAGTGCCAGGAGAGAATGCCTTCATCTGTGACTATTCCCTCGGGGAGAGGCTTAGCATGGAGCATGCCTCCAAAGTTCTGGCTTTTTGGAGAGCTGCCTAACGAACTGGCTTCTGTTTCACCTCACTTGGAGGACTGACAAATTTCAACTAGAATAAATCCAAGATGTCCAATCAGAGATATATTTTAATTAAATTCTCACAAGTTAAAGACTAACATAATTTTGCAAGCAACTAGAGAAAATGGACTCATGAACGAGAATCTACATAAAACTATTAAGTAAATTTCTCAGCAGAAAATTTGCAAGGCCTGGAGGGCCTTAGTTAGTTGTAGTTAGCTGTAGTTTTATAGTTAATTATACAATGCATATAAAGAGCTTTAAAAAACTGCCAATCAAGAATACTACACATGGCAAAGTTCTTCTTCAGAAATGAAGAAAAGATAAAGACATTCTCACACAAATGAAAGCTGAAGCAATTCAACACCACTAGTTCTGCCTTACAAGAAATAATAAAGAGAGTCTTTCAAATTGAAATAAAAGGCTGCTGAATAGTAATACAAAAGTATGAAGATTGCTTACAAGGATAAATGTATCAACAAATAGAGAACATTATAATACTGCACTGGTGATGTGTAAATCAGTTTTCATTTTGGTGTATAGATTAAAAGACAAATTATCAAATATAACTATACAAAACAAAATGAATATAGAAGGAGCATACCTCAACATAATAAAGGCCATATACAACAAACCCACAGCAAAGATCATGTACAATGGTAGAAGACTGAAAGCTTTTCCTCAAAGATCAGGAACAAAACAAGGGTGTCCAATCTCACTACTCTTATTCAATATAGTACTAAAAATCCTAGCTAGAGCAACTAGGCAATATCTAATCTAATAAAAGAGTAATATGCAAATTGATGTCACTCCACTACACCTAAGCCATGCCAACCAGGCAATTGCCACACTCATCAACCAATCACAGCGACTATATGCAAATTAACCCAGCCAAGATGGCGGCCAGCAACCACAGACTTGGAACAAGCAGGAGGCTTGCCCCGGTGATGGAGGGAGCTAAGGTTCCTATCTGCCTAGGCCAGCTCAAGGCAACAAAGTTTCAATTACAGAAGATAAATAAACCCCAGATACCTGCATCCAGCCTTGGGCTCAAGGAAGTGCTAAGAGCCTGGGTTGTCAGGGGCAACCTGACCTGGGCTCTTGTTAAAGCAACAAAGTTTAAACTTTAGAAGTTAAATAAATCCCAGATACCAGCTTCCAGCCAGCCTCACTGCAAACAGCCATCAGCCCCTCGCCCAGGCTGTCCAGGCACCCCAGCAGGACCCCACTCCCTGAAGAGGATGTGGCCAGCCTGAAAACGGCCCTCAACCACTCACCCAAGCTGGCCAAGCACCCCAGGGGGGAACACCCACCTTGAAGGGGCTGTGGCCAGCCTGCAAACACCTTGCAAACAGCCATCACCTAGGCTGGCCAGGCACCCCAGCGGGACCCCCACCCTGATTCGGGACACACTTCAGGGCAAAGCAGCCAGCCCCCACCCATGCACCAGGCCTCTATTCTATATGTATAAAAGAGTAATATGCAAATTAACCCTAACAGCAGAATCACTGGGAATGACTGGTCACTATGATACACACTGACCACCAGGGGCCAGACACTCAATACAGGAACTGCCCCTTAGAGGTCAGTGCTCTCCCACAGGAGGAGTTCTGCTCAGCCACAAGCCAGGTGACAGCTGCCAGCACAGCAGTGGTGGTGGGAACCTCTCCCACCTCCTCAGCAGAGCTAAGGATGTCCAACTATAGCTTAGGCCTGCTCCACGCTGACAAGTGGACATCCCCTGAGGGCCCCCGGGCTCCCAGAGGGATGTCTGGCTGCCAGCTTAGGCCCAATTCCCTGGGGAGCAGGCCTAAACCAGCAGGTGGACATCTCCCAAGGGGTTCCAGATTGCTAGAAGGCACAGGCCGGACTGAGGGACCCCCTCACCCCGCGGAGTGCACAAATTTTTGTGCACCAGGCCTCTAATAAAGAAATAAAAGGCATCTATATTGGAAATGAGAAAGTAAAATTGTCATTATTTATAGACAGCCTTATGTATAGAAAATCCTAAAGACCCAACCAAAAAATATTGTTGGAACTAAATAAATTCAATAAAGTTGTGGAATAGAAAATCAAACTACATAAACCAGAGGCATTTACATACACTAACATTAAAACATCTGAAGAAAAATAAAAAATAAAATATCATCCCTGCCTGCTTTGTGTGCTTCAGTGACTGAGCATTGACCTACAAACTAGGATGTCATGGTTCTGTTCCTGCTCAGGGCACATGCCAGGGTTGCAGGTTCAGTCCCCAGTAGGGTCATGGAGGAGGCAGTTGATCAATGATTCTCATCATTGATGTTTTGATCTTTCTATCTCTCTCTCTTCCTTTGTGAAATCAATAAAAATATATTTTAAAAAATATCCCACTCATAATAGCATCAAAAACAATAAAAATGCTTATGAATAAATCTCACTGATGAAGTAAAAAATCTGTACAATGAAAACAACAAGACTTTAATGAAAGCAAGACTTTAATGAAAAATACACAAAAAATAAAAACATGTCTCATGTTCATGAATCAAAAGATTAATATTGTTAAATGGCCATATTATCCAAAACCATCTATAGATTAAATGCAATCTTTATCAAAATTATAATGGCATTTTTCACGGGATAAAAATCTTAAAATTTCTATGAAACCACAAAATACCTTGTATAGCCAAAGGTATTTTGAGAAAAAGAAAAAAGCTGTAAGCATCACATTCCTCATTTTAAACTACACTACAAAGATATGATAATTAAAATAGTATGATACAAATGAAAAAAATAGACACATAGTCCAATGGAACTCTTATATTACACTATATACAAAAATCACCTCAAAGTGAATTAAAGACTTAAATATAATACCTGAAACTATAAAACTCCTAGAAGAAAACATAAGGAAAAATTTCATAATATTGGTCTTGGCAATGATTTCATGGATATGACACCAAAAGTATAGGTGACAAAAACAAAAATAGACAAATGGAACTACATCAAACTGAAAAGCTTCTACACAGAAAAGGAAACAATCAATACAGTGAAAAGATAAGCTACAGAATGGGAAAATATATTTGCAATCCATATATGTGATAAGGAGTTAATATCCAAAATGTATTATGAGTGGGACTGTAAAATAGTGAGCCACTATGGAAAACAGTCCCTCAAAAAATTAAAAATAGGACTACCATATGATTCAGTAATCCCATTCTGAATATTTATCCAAAAAATTTCACCCCATGTTTATTGCAGCATTATTCGCAATAGCCAAAACATGAAAACAACCTAAATATATAACGACAGATGAATGCATAAAGAATATGTGCTTTAAATAAACAGTGGAACATTATTCAGCCACAAAAATAGAAGGAAGACCTTTTACTACAAAGTCCTTTTACATGCAACAACATGGAATATTAAGGATATTATGCTAATTAAAATAAGCCAGTCACAGGAAGGCAAATAATACATTATTGCACTTACAGCAAAGCATAACTTAGTGATGTGGATTTGTTCTAAGAAATGTGTCATTAGCCAATTTTGTCATTGTGCGTTTTGTCATTGTGAAAACATCATAGAGTGCACTTACACAAACATATGTGGTTCAGCTTACTACACATCAAGACTATACGACATCATCTATTGCTATAAGCCTGTACCTCATGCTACTGTACTGAACACTGTGAGAAATTGCAATGCATTGTGCTATGGTATTATAATGGCTACAACATCACTAGGCCATTGTAGTTTTTCAGCTCCATTTTAATCTTATGGGACCATCATAGTACATGTGGTTCGTCATTGACTGAATCTGTTATGTGATGCATGGCTGTATATGAAATGGAGTCACTTACATGACTAACCTAAAATAGTCAAATTCACAAAACAGAAAGTAGAATGTTGGTTCCAAGGGACTGGTGGGAGGAGAAAATGTGGAACTGTTGTTTAGAGTTTCAATCATGCAAGATGGAAAAGTTCTAGAGACATACTGTACAACATTGTGATTATAGTAAACTAGGAACCCAGTGCATGAAATTCGTGCACAGGGTGGAAGGCCAGCCTGCCCCCTCTCACAGCCTGGAATCCCTCAGTGGATGTCCTATGATTGCCTCAGTCTGCCAGGCGCCTTTTGTGTGTGTGTGTGTGTGTGTGTGTGTGTGTGTGTGTGTGTGTGTCACCACTGGGGACCTGCCCCCAGCCGCATCTGAGGCTCGGAGCAGTCCTCCTGTGTGTGTCTACCTGCCGGGGGCCTGCCCCCAGGCACACTGTGGAGGCTTGGAGCAGGCATCCCCTCTATGTTGATCTCTCAGACTCTTGCCTTCCCCTGCATGTTGTTCTCTTTTTTGAGCTGTGGTCAGGGCTGGGTGCTGCCTGCCTCCCAAGCTTGCCTACTTCCCATCTTCCTCCAGCCACCAGAAAGGAGGGAAAACCCCACCTCGTGGTCAAGCCAGCCTTTTCCTGCTCCCTGATTCCAGGAAGGGACCAGGGGAGCCACCAAGCAAGCCCCCAGCTCCCAAGAGCTTGCTTTCCCACTCCCCAGTGCCCCCCAAAGGGCCTGGGAAGCCGTCAAGCAGGCCACTGACTCTTTCCCAGTCACTGGTCCCCTGCTGCCTTCCTCTCCCACTCCCCAGTTCTGCCAAGAGGTCTGGAGAGCCACCAAGCAGGACCCCGGCCCCTGCAGCCTTGCTTTCCTGCTTCCCGGTGCCCCACAAAGGGCCTGGGCAGCCGCCAAGCAGGCCAAGATGCCCCCGCTGCCTCTTTCCCACTCCCTGATGCCCCACAAAGGGCCTGGGGGGCCGCCAAGCAGGCCCCTGGTCCCCACCACCTCTTTCCCGCTCCCCGGTGCCCCTCAAAGGGCCTGGGGAGCCCCCAAGCAGGCCACCAACCCTGCCTCCTCTTTCCCACTCACTGGTTCTGGGTCCTGCACTGTTCTGCCCTGTAGCCGCTCTGTGCACTCAGGAAGTCCCTCAGCCCGGCCTGTGCCCTCTCACAGTCTGGGACCCCTTTGGGGATGTCCACCTGCTGGCATGTCTGACCAGCCTGTGTGACGGGCTGATGGCTGTCTCCAGGCTGGCCAAGCCCCCCAGTGGGGACCCTGACCCCATTGGGTTGTGGCCAGCGTGGGTGACGGGCTGATTGGCACTTTCAGGCTTTAAGGCTCCTCACAGCTCCCATTGACCCAAGGTCCCAGCAAGGCTGGCTGGACCCAGGTTTCTGGGGTTTGTTTATCTTCTATAATTGATGCTGTTCCTTTAAGGTGAGGCCTCCTAGTAACGAAGTCTCCTCTCTGCTTCATCTTGCTTCACCTCATTGCGTCTATAATGAGACAATGTTACTTAGTGCTCAGTGTTACTTAGGCCTGCTGTTTCCTTCAGCTCCCAAGGATTCTATGATTGGTATTTTGTTGCAAACATGTGTTTTGCTTGAGCGAGGATGAGCAGAGCAGGCCACAGTTTCACTTTCACTCCTGCTGCAATGGAAGCTGCCATTTACTCAGGTCCGTGAGTGATGGCCTCCACGTTGGCTGGGCTGATTTGCATACCGCCGCTCTGATTGGCTTGTGGGCGTGGCTTACCCCGTCCCGGATAAACGGTTAATTTCAATATTACGCTTCTATTAGTTAAGATGATACTGTGTTGTACACTTAAAATTGTGTAAATATGGTAGATGTCATCTAATTTTTTTAACCATAATTAAAGAATAATATTTCATAACATTCAACAAAGATTTCCTTACTTTATTTATGGATGTGATATAACATTTTAATCTATAATTTCTTTTTTATTTATATACAGTTCAATAACAAAAAGTAACCATTATAAATTGAATCACCTTGGTAAATGTGGCTATTTACAGTAGGACATATTGATCATCACATACTAACTGAAAATAAAGATTTCAAAATTTTAATTTCCTACCTCTAATAAGACTATAAAATTACAAATTAAAACATTCAATTCCCAACAGAAGCATGAAATTCTAGGATCACTCCATATTGGTGGGGGGTGGTGTATGTGCTTAAAACTAAGATTCATATTTTATCTCCTGAAGGAGCTTCTGTCCTCAGAGAGAAAACTCACCACAATATAAAGCATAATACAGTGATAATCAAAGACTTCTACAGAGTAATGACATTCATTGCATTACTTGTAAATTGCCCTAGCCTAATGGATAGCAACCCAAAAGTCTATATACACTGCAGATCATCTTATCTAATAAAAACATAATATTGAAATTGACCATTTCTTCAGGACTCCTAAGCTACACCCACCAGCCAATCAGAGCGGCTGTATGCAAATTAATCCAGCTAAGATGGAGGCCAGCAGCCATGGAGCTGAGTAAACAGGCAGCTTCCGTTGCAGCAGGAGTAAAACTGTTTGCCAGCCGCCTGGGCTTCTCTCAACTCCAAGCAACAACATATTTGCAACATTGTCTCAATTATAGAAGCCTCAGAGGTGAAGCAAACAGCAATCCTGCCTAGAGTCTACTAAGGCAACATTGTCTCAATTATAGAAGCCACGGAGTTGAAGCAGACAGGAGGCTCCAATACCTGCCTAGACTGCAGCTTCAAGGAACAGTGTATCAATTATAGAAGATAAACAAACCCCAGAAACCTGCTTCCCACCAGCCTTGCTGGGACATTGGGTCAATGGGAGCTGTGGGCAGCCTGAAAGCCTGAAAACACCCCTCAGCCCATCATCCAGGGTGGCCACACCCCAATGGGGTCAGGGTCCCCACTGGGGGTCTTGGCCAGCCTGAAGACAGCGATCAGCCCCTCACCCAGGCTGGTCAGGTACCCCAGTAGGGACCCAAAACCTGAAGAGACTGTGGGAAGCCTGAAAGCCTGGAAATGGCCCTCAGGCCCACACCCAGGCTGGCCACACACCCATGAGGTCAGGGTCCCCACTTGGGGGCTTGGCCAGCCTGCAAACAGCCATTAGTCCGTCACCCAGGCTGGCCAGGCATGCCAGCAGGTGGACATCCCTTGAGGGGTCCCAGACTGTGAGAGGGCACAGGCCAGGCTGAGGGACCCCCTGAGTGCACAAACTTTTGTGCACCAGGCTCCTAGTTATACTTATAAAGTCAAATATGTTTCCTTCATATTTTAAAATGTTGCTACTGGTTCACCAAACATGAGTTTCATTGTCCACTTTTCTCATAGAGCATTTCACACAATATAAAAATAGTCAACTTTGACATTAGTAGAATCTTCCAACCAAATAAAATTGTTACTTGCTCACATATCTACTTTTCTCATATGGTCATAGCAAAATGAGATACGAGCAAATAAATGGTAAGTCCAATTCACCATGGACTCAATAAAATAGTGAAGGGACAGGAGTCTGTGGTTCATGGGGGGAAAAAAACCTTAAAAGAGCTCAAGGTTAGGCTGATAGAAAATATTCATTCATTTATCTCCAGGAAACCCTGCCATTCTGATCTTCACTGTGTCCACAGTGCTCTGCAGGTGTTGAATAAAAAGTATTCGAATGAACGATGGGCTAATGATTCAAAGCTATACAGATTCAATGGGAAAGGGTGATTAAACAGAAGTACATGCCTTGATGGTATATGAAAATATTAAGCTTTTCTGACTACTATATCTTCATGATGTTCAACATGATGGAATCTACATATCTGAATCAGTCTCAGTCTATAAAATTTAAGTATTCACTCATTGTTGGTGTTTTTGTTTGTTTCTTTGTTTTATTAAGGACAGTAAAACTTGTTAGCTGAATCAGAGAATTAAGATAATTTACATAATTTTACCCACATGACAAAGTCCTCATTGTACAATGATACAGCTACCAATATAATATCGAGACAGAACCTTAAATTTCATGGAGAAAGATATAGGAATATTTGAGATTACATAATTTACAGAACAGGTGGTCAACTTTGCTCTGAATAATCTACAAAAAAATTAGATTTGGGTCTTAAGTTTAAACCCTAATCTTATCAAAGATTAAATGTATCTAATGGTCCAGTGGCTTATGATCTAAAAATCTTTCTTTAAACCACCCCAAATGAATAAATTCTCACAATTCGTGCATTGTTAGGATTGTCCAATATTTTCATCTCAAATAAGTAACCATATTTATTCATGCCAGTAGCTGTTACAAGCCCTTACCATACTTCCTTAAATCACTTAACTGGACTCACCCACTCTTTCTTAACAGATGGCATAGCTGCCTATCTCACAGAGATAATAGTAACCATTAGTCATAAACCACATCTCCTATATCATCCACATCTTCCCCAGTTTTCCTTCTTCCGTCTGTCCTGGAGGATGCTTTGCCATTCTTCTAAAGTAACACCTTTGTCTATATTCTTTATTTCATTTTCCTCTTCCTTCTTTTCTTTCTTCTTGCTGTGTTCCTTCAATAAATGTTTTTCAAGTGCCTTCTAGTGCCAGGATACTCTAAACCTGGGGACACAGTGTTAAACAAGACAGATATGTTTCTCTCCTCATTGATTTTCCATTCTATCCTGTCTCCTTCAAGGCCTTTTTAATGTTCACATCATTTTTTATCTTCAATATATCTTCTCTCATTGGCTTGTTTCAGCTTACAAATATGTTTAACTCATCCTCCTACTTAAAATGCATCTGCACTTTGCTGATCTCAAAGGCATGTGCCTCCCCCATTATTGCTCCAGTTCTAGAACCAGCTGCAGATTCTGTTTTTACTTTCACTACCTTTTTTATTCCTCACTGCACAGCAAGTTTACTTTTGTTCTCTATATTTTAGTGAAACATTATTTAATCTCAACTTTTGACATAGTTTTCTTCCTTTGAATTCTCATGAATTCTTGGAGGGAATGCAGTTTATTCTCTTGACCTCACTTTTTGCTGCTGCTTCTTTCTCCACTGTGCCCTTCTCTTCCCCAAGATTCCTACTCATTCTACAACTGCTACCTTTCTTTCTCATTTTACCCATTTGCCCTTGAACATTCTTTCCACATCTGTACTTTCAGCTCCTACCTATGTACTAATGACCTGAAAATTCTGAATATGCAGACCCTTCTGAATTCCTTGTCTACATTTACAAGTACCTAAAGACATTCTCATTTAAATGTCCACCAGCAGCATGTGCCAAGGAGATGGTACTTGTTGCCACAGAGTAGCACAGAGAAAAATATTATTAGCTGTGGTAATAGAAAAGCTCTGTGGTTAAACATTCTGTGGTTTCTATCTCACGTAAGGTCCAGTTGGTGGTGGTGATGGTAGTGTGGTGTAGGGGTGGAGGTAGAGTTGTTTCTGGGACCAAGCTTTGTAAAGAATCTAGCTTTTTTCACTATTTGGCTTCTAAAGTCATCCAGGAGGGTTTCATTCAGCCAACAAATAGGAAGAGAATCCATTGGATGGTGTGCACCAATTCTGGAAACGGTATACTTCACTTTACCCATATTCCACTGAACAGAATTAAGTCATATGGTTCTATGTAGATGGAAAGGGGTTGGGAAAGTTAGACCATAAGTGAGCAGCCTCCTCATAGCACCCCTGCACCATGCAAGGGCACTGGAAATCTTCAATAAACAGCTAGAATTTTCTGACACAGAAATCATTACAGGTTTTGGCAGAGACAGACTTTTGTTTTTAGTCTGTTTAGTAAGGGCTAAGAAGTATGAAAGTGCAGATTATCAGGTTATTTCTCTTTCAGGAAACAATCATAGGATACAGTTGTGAAATCAATGTTTATGGTATTATCATCATAATTATCTAGCTTATCTAATCTAATAAAAGAGTAATATGCAAATTGATCCTCACTCCCTTGCACCTAAGCCACACCCACCAGCCGAGTCACACCCACCAGCCAATCAGAGCAGCTATATGCAAATTAACCCAGCCAAGATGGCGGCCAGTAGCCACGGAGCTAGAGCAAACAGGAGGCTTCATTTCACCAATGACGGAGGAAACTGCCTGCCTAGGCTGGCTGTGGCCTTCTGCTCAAGACAACAAAGTTTCAATTACAGAAGATAAAGCCCAGAAATCTGATTCCAGCCAGCCTCGCTGGGACATTGGGTCAATGGGAGCTGTGGCCAGCCTGCAAACAGCCATCAGCCCCTCACCCAGGCTGCCCAGGCACACCAAGGGGGCGGACACCCACCTTGAAGAGGCTGTGCCCAGCCTGCAAACAGCCATCAGCCCCTCACCCAGGCTGGCCAGGCACCCCAGTGGGAACCCCACCCTGATTCAGGACACTCTTCAGGGCAAACCAGCTGACCCAGACCCAGGCACTAGGCCTCTATCCAATATAATCCTCCTATATAATAAAAGGGTAATATGCAAATTGACCCTAACAGCGGAACGACTGGGAATGACTGGTCACTATGACACACACTGACCACCAGGGGACAGATGCTTAATGCAGGAGCTACCCCTGGTAGTCAGGGCACTCCCACAGGGGGAGCTCTGCTCAGCCACAAGCCAGAAGGCTGCCGGTACAGCGGTGGTTGTGACAGCCTCTCCTGCTTCCTCAGCAGCACTAAGGATGTCCGATTGCAGCTTAGGCCTACTTCCTGCTGGCAAGTGGACATCTCCCAAGGGCTCCTGGGCTGCCAGAGGGATGTCTGACTGCCATCTTTGGCCTGATCGCCAGGGGAGCAGGCCTAAGCCAGCAGGTGGACATCCTCGAGGGGTCCCAGACTGCGATAGGGCACGGGCTGGGCAGAGGGACCCCCCCAAAGGCACAAATTTTTGTGCACCAGGCCTCTAGTATTAATAATAAAGACAGAGCAAAGGGGAGGCCAGGCATTATAAGCATGATCATCTGGGCAGCTTGACCAGGAAACTGCCACTTCATACTTCCCAGGAAACCACCAGTCCATCCCTTTAAGTCACTGGGGGAATGGATTAAACAACAGAGAAATGGATGCATGTACAGTGAAGTCAGGTTGACGTAGGGAAGGTACTTGCCTGGAGAACCATGGATTGGCTAGGGTAGTGGAGCCACTATAAAGACAAAAAATCTTGAAAGGTTAAAATTTTCAGTCACTGGCTCTTGCTTGTTCACTCTTGGACTAGTGTTTCTCACTTACTCCCTTGCTCCATCTTCCCTTCATAGCTATGTGGACCCCACACTCAATGGACTGCAACTGGGAACACATGCTAAGCTAGCCAGATGCTAGTCTGGACTGGACTTTAATATGAACAGAACCTCTGGGCAGTGGCCATAATTATGACTGTGCTAAAGACAAGATTTTTTTTTCTCCCCATGGTGAGATGGAGGGAGATAGGACCTGGGAAGGTAACTCCCTTAATCATCAATAAAGTTTCCCACAATATCTCATTCTCTGTGGGGGCCTCAAGGTATTCTATCTCCAAGAACTTCACTTCCACTAGTAACAGGTAGGAACACAGAGAGCACCCCAACAGTAACAATAGAATTACAACCTGGCTACCGAGGGAAAGAAAATTCTTGGAAAGCAATTAGTTTCTCCCCCTTCTATCTTTATTTCCTTTCCTCCAAACTTCACATAATCACCAGAATGTCATATGTTTTGGTTTTGTTAATGGTTTTTGTTTTTATTCCTTATTTTTCTTCTTTAAATTAATGAAGTTAATTTTCTGATAATTTAAGATTAAAACCAGTTAATCACTTTATTCACTGCATTAAAACATGCAACAATTTCTCTAATACTAAGATAAAGTACATATTATATTATGGTATATTATATTATATTATATTATATTATATTATATTATATTATATTATACTAGGGGTGCAGTGCACTGGGAGGAGGAGGGGTTCCTCAGCCCAGCCTGCCCCCTCTCACATATTGGAGTCCTCAGGGGTGTCCTACTGACAGCTTAGGTCCGCTCCCTGCTCCCCTTGGGGAGCAGGCCTAAGCTGCAGTCTGGCCTCCCTTTGTGGGAGGTGACCAGGCTAATCAGGGGAAGCCATCAGCCCCATCGCCCTGCTGCTGCAACCACTGCCAGTCACCACTGCCACCATGGTGTTTTCAACAACAGGGACTCCAGTCCCTTCACCATGAAAAAATGACAACTTTCTTTAGGCATTTTTCAAGATGTGTCTTTCATAGGATATGACATTTGTTTCTTTCTTTTTTTTTTTTTTTAAGTCCTCACCTGAGGATATGTTTCCATTGTATTTTAGAGAATGTGAAAGAGAAGGGAAAAACAGAGAGAAACATGAAAGTGAGAGGAACACTTTGATTGGTTGCCTCCTGCATATGCCCTGACCTGGGCCTCAGCCAGGGAGGGCCCTGCAACCTAGGTACATGCCCTTGGTCAGAATTGAACCCAGACCCTGCAGTCAGCAAGCTGAGGCATTATGCACTGAGCCAAACCGGCTAGGGCAGAATATGACATTTCTTAGCCCTCCAGCAGTGGACCTTCATATTTTTCTCCAGGAAAAACTCGAGATCGCCTTTTTGGATTCTTATTACCAAAGTTACTAAGAATATTACCAGTGGTGTACAGGGAGCTTAGCCAATGAGCGATAAGAAAAGGTGTTTCCTCTGTAGTTCACTCCGATCACCAGCTCCACCCCTGTTCCTCCAATCCCAGCTCTACCCCCTGCCTAGGCCTGTAACCTCTGGCCAAGGCTGCAGGCCTGGGCAGGGGACCCCCAGACCCCTGTGATCACTAGCTCTGCCCCTGCCCAGGCCTGCAGTCTTTACCTGAGCCTGCAGGCCTGGGCAGAAGACCCCCAAGCCCCTCCAATCACACGCTCTGCTACTGCCCAGGCTCTGAGATCACCAGCTCTGCCCTTGCCCCACTGGCAGCCTCTGGCCAAGGCTACAGGCCTGGGCAGGAGACCTCGAAGCCCCTGCCATTGCCAGCTCCACCCTTGAGCCTCTGGCCAAGGCTGCAAGCCTGGGCAGGGGACCCCAGACCCCTGCTTTGCCGGTTCCACTGGAGCCCAGGCCCCTGGGATCTCTAGCATTGCCCCTTCCCAGGTCTGAAGCCTCTGGCCCAGGCCTTATGCCGGTGTAGGGCACCCTCATACCCCTCTAATCACTGGCTCTGCCTCTGCCCCCTCTGATCACCAGCTCCGCCCTTGCCCATGCCTGAAGCCTCTGGCAAAAGCCTCTGGCATGAGCAGGAGACCCCCAGCCCATCTGATCACCTTTCCACCCTTCAGGCCCCCGACCTCCCTGCTACCAGCCTGGCTAACAGGCCTGACCACTTCAGTGCTTGGGCTGAGATGGACTGGGCGTCGCCATCTTATGACTATGGAGGCGGCCATCTGTGTGACAGAGTGATGCCTAATTTGTATATTACTGTTTTATTAGATAGGATTATGTTATTATATTATATTATATTATATTATATTATATTATATTATATTATCTAAACTAATAAAAGCGAAATATTAAAATTAACCGTTTCTC
>PVJC01021973.1:11845-27843 GCA_004026665.1 Murina feae | reverse complement strand
CAATTAGGTGTGACCAGGCTGGCAGGGAGGGGGAAGTTGGGGACAACCAAGCAGGCTGGCAGGTGAGCTATTAGGATCCAGCAGTCCAGGATTGTGAGAGGGATGTCTGACTGCCGGTTTAGGTCTGACCCCCGGAATTGGGCCTAAACCGGCAGTCAGACATCCCCCAAGGGGTCCCAGATTGGAGAAGGTGCAGGCTGGGCTGAGGGGACCCTCTCCTCTACACACAAATTTTGTGCACCAGGTCTTTAGTCCTGTATAATAAAAGGCTAATATGGAAATTGACTGAATGGCAGAACAACCTGTGCACTGACCACCAGGGGGCAGACGCGGAACGAAGTAAAGTCCCAGCTGGTGGCTGGCAGCTGGGGAAGGGAGGCCCTGGCTGGTGGCCGGCAGCTGCTAGAGACCCTAACCATGCACAAATTTTGTGTACTGGGCCTCTAGTTGGTATATAAAAATGCAACTGAAAAGAAAAAAAAAAGACAACAGAAAAAAAATGCAACTGAGGCCTGGCTGGTGTGGCTCAGTTAGTTGAAACGGTGTCCTGTGCACTGAAGGGTAGCAGATTCAATTCTTGGTATTTTATTTTTATTAAAAAAATTTTTTTATTGATTGATTTTAGGGAGAGAAGAAGGGAGAAAGAGAAATATCCATGTGTTGTTTTACTTATTTATGCATTCATTGGTTGATTCTAGTATGTGCCCCAACTGGGGATTGAACCAGCAACCTTGGCATAGTGGGATGATGCTCTAACCAATTGAGCTACCTGGCCAAAGAAAATTTCTAATTCTCCCTTTATTCCCTAGAGGGAACCATCATTCAGATTTGTGTTCTTAGAAGTTAATTTTGTCTGTGCTTGTACTTCACACAAAGGGAGTCAAACAGTATGTGCTAATTAGATTTTGGCATCTTTTACTTAACATAATCTATATATATAAACCCTAATACGCAAATAGGCTGAATGATGGAACAACCGAACAACCAGTTGCTATGTTGTGTGCTGACCACAAGGGAGAACGCATGGAACATGTCAGGTGTTGGCAGCAAGTGGCAAAGTCTGGGACATAGCAGGTGTTGGCTGCGGCGGGATGGTGGAGTAGGTGAGCAGGGGTGCCAGACAAAGGCAGGTGCCAGTTGCTGTCATCGGGGTGAGCCTCTGATGGTTACTGAAAATTCTTTGCTCCCATGTGCCAAGGTCCTGCCTGGTCCTCACATCTGCTGCTGGAGCTGGCCCTGCTACCACCTGCTGCTGGTGCCTGGCATCAGCCCCAATTGCTCAGCTCCTTCAATGGGTGCAAGCAGCAGCTGCTGGCCCCAATCGCCCCTCAGGGTTTCTCTACCTCCCCCTGCTCCTGAGGTGCCATCAGGGCAGCAGCCGCCGCTTGCACCTGCTGACGGCGCTGTCCTCGCACCCACTGCTGGCACCGGCCCCAGTCGGCCTACGCCATCAGCACGTGGGAGCGGTGGCGGCGGAGTGGGGCTGCCAACAGAGAGGGGACCTGAGACCACAGTAGGAGGGGGGCCAGGCAGGGGTGTGGATGATGGGCCAAGACTTCGCCCCTGTGCCCACCGTAGCCTCATGGACCACAGTTCCTTTCAAGGTGCATGAATTCGTTCACTGGGCCCCTCCCATGTTGCTATATGTATCAGTAATTCTTTTTTTAAGCACAGTTCAGTGTTCCATTGTATAAATATAACACAGTTTATCCATTTTCCTATTGGTGAACATTTGTGTTTCCAGTTTTTGATTAACATGACATCTCTGTGTGTGTATTGTTGGGGAATGTATTTTCATTTCTCTTGGTAAATACATAGGGAGTGGAATTGCTGGGTCATATGTAGAATGTATGTTTTGAATTTATAAGAAAGAAATTTATTTTCCAAAGTGGTTGTACAATTTTACTCTCTCATCAGCAATTGTGAGTTTTCTGGTCACTGTGAATTCTTGCCAACATTTAGTATTATCAATTTTTTTCATATTAGACATGCTAGTGAGTATGTTATAGTATTTTATTGTGACTAATTTGCAATTATCCTGATAATTACTGATGTTGAATACGTTTCATATACTTATGGTCATTTCTTTTGTGAAAGAAATGTTCAAGTCTTTTGCCTATTTTAAAATTTCATTATTTACTTATTATTGACTTGTAAGAATTCATTATATATTTTGGATGCAAGCCCTTTGTCCCTTGTATGTATTATGAATCTCCCCCCAGTCTGTTTTACCTTTTTTAATGCATTTTTGATGCATTAAGTTTTAATTTTGATAATTAATGCCTTTTGTGTCTTGTCTAGGAAATTTTAACCCTTACCCTCTGACTGAGTTGTGTGTACCTCCTCTTCCACATTGGTATTGCAGAAATTATTATTTTTTGGTTGAGAAAGTGTTAAATTAGACTCTTGACACTTTTTTTTACATACAGAAAATGTAAAACATACTGAAAAGTGCATAAATCATAATTGTGCAGCTCAGTAAATTTTTAAAGTGAACATACCCACGTATTCACATTAACACATTGCGTATGGATCATGAGAATTCTTGTTTTGGCCAATCACAAGAATTCTCAGCCTTTCTTTGTTGTCATTTAGAGAAAAACAGTGTAATGGAAAATGCATTTGCTAAAGTTAAAATTTACAAAAGGAATTAAAAGTGATTAGTCTCTTGTTAGTAATAAAAGTAACTTTTTAATATTAATTTGATATTTTTAAAGTGCTTAGTAATCATGGGTAGTGACGAAGAACATGATAAAATTCTGGATATATATTTATCAGATATTTCAAGTGAAAATGATGAAAGCTTTGACAATGGCAGTGATATAGTTAGTCCTTCAAAAAGGAGAAAAACAGTAATTTCAAGTGATTCCAAACCTGAAAATTTGAACAATTCCACACATGATTTTGAGTGTAATTTGTGTCTTTGTTGCTGAGATAATGATTGGTCAAAGGAGGACTTTCAACCTAATTTGAAAAAATTTGAAGGTAATTCTGGGGTTACAGCTATACCATCTGATTCTAAGAACATCATCGAAGTCACCAACTTGATTTTTTTTTTTCTTTTTTTTTTATTTTATTTATTTTATTTTATTTTATTTATTTCATTGCTTAAAGTATTACAACAAGTGATAGATAAGTATTACAACAGATGATAGATTTTTGACAACGATCTGTTTGAACTATTTTGTCATCAATCGAACATATATTATAACCAAAATTTGGGAAAACATAAAACTTCGAAAGCAATAAAGTGGTCTCCTGTTACTCCAACAGTTATGAAAAAATTTTTAGGACTTACCAGTATAGTGCTAATGGGGTGTACTCAAAAGGATACTTGGAAATAATATTGGTCTACAAATCTAGTTATAGTGTTGTATTGTAAATCAGTGAGTTAGATACAAGATGCCTTAATGAACCAATTAGGAGTCTTTATTATGTGTGGGCCCAGAGGGAGGTGTCTCTCCCAAATCTCTGAGCAAAGACATAGAGGAAGTTTTCCCTATTTATACCTTTTCAAGCTCTTTGTCTGCATGTTTTACAAAGAGCTCTGTGTAAGTTACTTTTGCAGACAATTTGTAATCTTGGATACATAATGAACATTTGGCAGAGAATATGGGGATTATTATCAGTATTTGACTATTCTGTTAGACGACTAGCTTGCAAGGTCAGACAATTAAGTTTTTTATCTTTTTCTAGTATTCAAACTAAAACAGTTATTTTACAGAATAAGGGACTATCTAAATGTAACAGTGTTGACATATAGAAAAGGGACTGTCTAAGATAACAGAGTAGTTCAAACAGCAGTTATCCCAAAGGAGGTATTATTATGCTCACTAGCTGTTCCAATATTTCCTCAGATGATGAGTCGAAATCTTTTTGAACCAATCTGGACTTGTTGGCATTTCAATGACAACACAAACATGACTAAATCTTCATCCAGGCTATTTAAAAATCAGTCTGGGAGAAACCAAGATGGCGGCATAGGTAAATATCGAAATTGCGGCTGTGCACAACCATTTCAAAACCACAATGAAAAGAAAAAACAGACACCACCCAGACCCACAGGAAGGCTGGCTGAATGGAAATTCTACAACTATAAAGAGACTGAGATGCAGAGGAAGTGCGGAAATAAAGTGCAGAGGTGCTGAGGTGCATGGTGAAGGGGCTCACGGAAAGGGCTGGCAGCATTTTGTACCGGAGGGAGGCACAAGCTCCTGATGGTTCTGAACTCCAGTTCCAGGCGAGTTTCTGGGGACTCAGAACCATATGGGGAGGAGCTGGACGGTCTGGCACCATCTGACACCGTCTGGCACTGGGAGGAAATCCAGAGCGGCTTGAGACCCGGTGCCTCTTAGGGCAGGGCTGTGAAGCAGCCATAGCTGGTTGCTCCGCATTGTAGACTCCCTAAGACCCCGCCCCACCCAAGCTGCACACAGATGCTTTTGCATATAAAAGGCTGAGTAGCCTCAGGCAAAGGCTAAAATAGCAACTCCTTGGAGATACAAGAGCCAGCGTATCCAGTGGTCAGAGTGGTACCATCCTAAATACAACTCCTCAGATTCATAAGGGACACACTCGGGGCAGACTCAGTGAGCACCAAAGCCCCACTGAAACAACTCTTGCCCCATAAGGGTGTCTCCAGCACAGAAGTTCTCCCACTGTGGACAGCTGATTCTCATAACCAAGTGGCTTGGAGGTCAATTCCTCTCAGTGATCACCTAACACAGAAAGCCACTCTATCAACCCAGGGAAGTAACCAAAATGCGGAGACAAAGAAACAGGTCACAAATGACAGAAAAGGAGGAAAGCAAACAACAGGATATAGAGTTCAAAACCATGGTTATAAGGTTTTCAAAAATTTTCTAGAAACTGCTGGTAAGCTTAGTGAGACCTTCAATAAATCTAAGCATACACTGACTAAATAAAGAATATTATACAGAGATCCAACAACAGACTAGAGGAACGCAAGAATCAAGTCAAATAATTGAAATACTAAGAAGCAAAAAACACCCAAGTGGATAAGCAAAAAGAAAAAAGAATGAAGACAGTGTAAGGAGCCTCTGAGACAACTTCAAGTGTACCAACATCAGAATTATAGGGGTGCCAGAAGAAGAGAGAGAGCAAGATATTGAAAACCTATTTGAAGAAATAATGACAGAAAACTTTTCCTACCTGATAAAAGAAGTGGACTTACAAGTCCAGGAAGCTCAGAGAATCCCAAACAAAAGGAATCCAAAGAGGACCACACCAAGACACATCATAATTAAAATGCCAAGAGCAAAAGACAAGGAGAGAATTTTAAAAGCAGCAAGAGAAAAGCAGTTACCTACAAGGGGGAACCCATACGTCTGTCAGCTGATTTCTGAACAGAAACTTTGCAGGCCAGAAGGGAGTGGCAAGAAATATTCAAAGTGATGAATAGCAAGAACCTACAGTCAAGATTACTTTACCCAGCAAAGCTATCATTCAGAATTGAGGGTCGGATAAAGAGTTTCACAGACAAAAAAAAGCTAAAGGAGTTCATCACCACCCAACTAGTATTATATGAAACTAGGGGCCTGGTGCACAAAAATTTGTGCATTCGGGAGGTCCCTCAGCCCAGCCTGTGCCCTCTTGCAGTCTGGGACCCCTCTGGGGATGTCCACCTGCTGGCATGCCTGGTTAGCCTAGGTGAGGGGCTGATGGCTGTTTGCAGGCTGGCCAAGCCCCCCAGTGTGGATCCTCACCCCATTGGGGTATGGCCAGCCTGGGTGACGGACTGAGGGCCGTTTTCAGGCTGCCCACAACCCCTTCAGGTTTTGAGTCCCTACTGGGGTACCTGGCCAGCCTGGGTGAGGGGCTGATGGCTGTTTGCAGGCTGGCCAAGCCTCCCAGTGGGGACCCTCACCCCATTGGGGTGTGGCCAGCCTGGGTGATGGACTGAAGGCTGTTTTCAGGCTTTCAGGCTGCCCACAGTTCCCATTGACCCAATGTCCCATCAAGGCTGGCTGGAAGCAGGTTTCTGGGGTCTATTTATCTTCTATAATTCATACACTGTTCCTTTAAGCCAAGGCCTAGGCAGGTAATGAAGCTTCCTGTCTACTTCAGCTCATGGCTTCTAAAATTGAAAGAATGTTGCCTTAGTCTTCACAGCCAGGACTGCTGTTTGCTTCAACTCTGAGGCTTCTATAACTGAGACAGTGTTGCAAATATGTTGTTGCCTGGAGCCTGGAGAAGGTCAGCGGGCTGGCTGGCAAACAGTTTTACTCCTGCTGCAACGGAAGCCGCCTGTTTACTCTAGCAGCTCCGTGACTGCCGGCCTCCATCTTGACTGGGTTAATTTGCATACAGTTGCTCTCATTGGCTGATGGGCATGGCTTAGGCGTCCCGAAGAAACGGTCAATTTCAATATTACGCTTTTATTAGATTATATGTTGAAAAGTATCCTTTGAGAAGAGGAAGAAGAAAAAGCAAAGATAAAAATTATGAACAACAAATACATATCTATCAACAAGTGAATCTAAAAATCAAGTGAATAAAAAATCTGATGAACAGAATAAACTGGTGAATAGAGTAGAATCAGAGGCATAGAAAGGGATTGGACTGACAATTTTCAGGGGAGAAAGGGTGTTAGGGGTGCGGGAAGAGACTGCACAATAATGGTACACCTACAGATGAGAAGAGCCGGGGGGAGGGTGTAAGGACAGAGGGTGGGGTGGGAACTGGGAGGAGGAGAGCTATGGGGGGGGGAAAAAGAGGAACAGCTGTAATAATCTGAACAATAAAGATTAAAAAAAAGAAAAGAAAAAAAGAAAGTTGATGAGGGTGGGCAAAGGAGTAGGTCCAGGGTCTGCAGGGCGAGAGAGAATGTCCTTTAGTTGGGGAGGAAGAGGTTGGGGATTAATATAGGTTTTGATAAAGACAATGATAGTAGAATTGATGACTCCCTCACCACCACAAGTCCGTTTCACCTGAAAAGACCAAAAACCTTCATTAGTGGTAAGTCTTCTCGGGAAGTAGATCGTGGTCACCACCAGGACCAGTCTTCCAGAATGCACTGCAGAACATAGTAGAATTGAGCCTGTAAGGAATGATGGGTCAATGATGGATGGTGCTGCTGATCTTCTTCAGCGATGGTGGGGAGACATTTGATGTTTAGCGTTTGAGAGACCAGTTGTGTTATCTGAGAAACGAAAGCAGGGTCATTATCAGATTGAAGAGACATCAGGAAGCCAAAGCGGGGGTGGGGGGGGCGGGGATGGATGATGTCATGGGTGAGGGATAGATGAGAGTACAGGTTCCTGTCCAGCTGATGGGTAGACAGATGTATGTGTTTTCCCTACAGAGGAAGAAAAATCCCTGATCATGGAGACAAGCTGAAAGGTGTAAGGAGAAGAGGTGGACTAAAGGGTATGAGATTCCCTTTCTAGTTCCACACTACAAGCTGAGAGGGTAGTTACCATGGCGCTACCAATAAGGGGTGACACATGAGTGGTTGAGATTGTATTGCAGTGAAAATGGAAGGGAATGTTAGAATGGGTTGTTATCCAAGGGAAAAGAGAAAGGGAAGGAAAGGAGCAGTGGAAGCCAGGGATCTGGATATGAGGCTGGAGAAAAGGCAGGGGGAGGAGGGAGTAGGCCCCGCAGCCTGTTTCCAGGCCTCTAGCCGCTTGGATTTTAAAACTGTCGCATTTTTCCTAGATATAACCATCTCAGTTTCTGATAATAGCCGGCCTTTGGGAAGGGTGGAGTGGGGGAGGGGACGGGGCAAGAAGGACCCAGTGAGCCTGAGGAATATTTCTTGTGCAGAGAAAGGGACAGTAACGGAGTTGATGAGGCATTTACAGTCCCAGGAATGGCTTGGCCTTGGGTGAGAGAGTGAAACTGAGGTAGGTGACTATGGTTTGGGACAACTGGGCTTCATGAGGGGATACATAGTAGCCCTGGCCGGGCACTGAGGTAGAATGAGAAAAGAATGAATGGGGGAAATGAGTAAGATGCAGTGTAGGCAAGAGCTAATGGCTATGAGACTGATCTGTCAGCCCCCATATAGAGACTGAGGAGTGGACAAGGGTCCCAGCGAATCCAGAGAGGGCAGAATAAGTGGCCCTAATGTGAATTAATAAAGGAGATTGGCTTACTTGCCACCATAGTCGTTACCTGAGGCTCTGTCCTGGTGATGTAAGTCTGTGGAGCCCTGTCACGGCCTGGGCAGCTTCTTCAGTGGCCAGTCCCAGGAAATCTGGGAGCTCCAAACCGGATCCAGAGGATGGCCATGCTGGACTGGCTGAGGCCTGAACCGGAGGGCCAGACTACAGTCTGATTTCCAGTGGCCTTCCTTCCGCACCTTGGGCAGGGCCCAGGCGGGTGGTCTTGGGTTTGGGCAGGACTTGGCTCAGTGTCCTTCCTTGCTGCATTTGAAGCATGGGCCCGGAGGAGGCTTAGCCCCTGGCTTACCCACAGGTGGAGGACCGGCACTTCATATGGGGTTTGAAAGTGGTGGGTAGGAGCTGGAAGGCCGCCTACTGGGCCTCAGCCTTGGCCTCATCTTGCCTTTGTTTTTGGATTTGGGTCTCCTGGTCTCTGTTATTAAAGAACTTGAAGGTCAGGTTAACGAGGTCTTTTGAGAGGTTTGTGGAAGTTTGCAGCATATGTCGGGGGAGTAAAGGTGGTTGGGTCAGTGGAAAAAGCTCTGAGATGCCTCTCAATCTGTGAGGCTGGACATAGAGAATGGGACGTGGACTCAGACTATGCCCTCAGTTCCTGCTGCCTCCCTCAGGGGTAGAACGGACGTGGGAATAGAAGAGGCTGTTGAGGAAGGCAGTCTTTGGTGGCCTGAGAGTGAGTGTCAGTTGGTAAAGGCTGTTTTGGAGCTCATGGGCTCTCAGGGACAGAGAGAAGGCAGCTGCTGGTTAAGAGGGTCTGAAGAGAAAGAGCCGAGGTGTTTTTCAATTTGAGAAAGATCAGAAAGAGAAGAGAATGACTACCTGGATAATGACTGCTCCTGTGACTTCCGAGGAAAGGGAACTGACCAGCCACCTGTGAATTTGGTTGCTGGTAGTCATGGGGGCGGAGATTAGGCCGAGAGCACAGGGGAAGGCGGGCGGTTAGAGTTCTCTGAGGGTGGGGGGTGTGTGTGGATTCTACGGCAGGGTTTAAGGGAGGTGGTAAGGCTGGTGAGGTGGAGAAGAATGATCAGCTGGGTCGAAAGAGTCAGAAGACAGAGAAAGGAGCTGAGGACTGGGTTGAGGGGGTGAAGAGGACTTCTCAAGGAGGAACTGATGAGTGGAACATGAGGAGTAAAGTGAGGGGTGAAAGCAGAGGGGAAATAAAACCTGTTCATAGGGATTTCGAAAGCTTTCCCTGTCCGGTGGCAAAAATTATGTAGATCTTGGAGGATATTGGAATAGAAAGAGCCGTTTTTGGGCCACTGAGAGCCATTGTTGAGTTTATATTGTGGCCAGGTAGAGCTTCTTTGGTTTGATGTAGCGAGAAAAACCAAGGGTAGAGAGATTGGTGAGGAGACACCCTAAGGGTGTGTTTCAAGGGGGTTTGGACCGAGAGGTCCCCTTGACCGGAGGGAAGGGTGACGGGAAGTTGGGGAAGGAACAAGGAGCATCGTCCTGTTCCTTCAGCCAACCTGTAGTGAGAGAGAGGAGAAAAGGTTCCAAGGTCGTCACCCCAAGATCTTTCCCGTGGAGTAGAAAAGAATTCCTGGCCAGGCGCCTGGGCTTTTGTGGAACGTAAAAACGTGTAGCCGAGTAGACTGGGAAACTCTGTAGACCCTAATGCCCCTCCAGGTCACAGGGAACAAGAGAAAAAAGTAGGGGTCGGGGTTGGGAAAGTCCCTGAGGCCTACCGGCAGAAGGAAGCGACGAGATCCCCACGTGTCCTGGTGCGGCAGAGTTTGAGAGAGGGTTGGGGTGGGCCAATCAATTCAGAACCGTACCCCGAGCAGGGCCAAAGCAGGAGTCAGAAGCTGGGGCCTAGGTTTGAGGATCGTCCATGCTCCCATTCACCTCTCCCAGGTTTTCGGCACCAGAAATGAAAGATCAGACAGAGGACAAAAACCAGGACTACAGGCTTTATTAGGGGAAAAGGACCTGCTGGGCTGTCTCTCAAGGGGAGAACAGCAGCACGTGCATAGATGAGCACTCCTTTTGAAGGGCGGAATGGGAAGGGGTGGGGGCTTAGTGTGCTGGGCGCACACTGATTGGTGGCTTACTGCGTTGTCCATATAGGACAAGGGCTTAGGGTATTTGGCAGTTGTGGATTGGTGGTCCAGTGTATAGTCCATATAAAGTACATGGTTAATCACTCAGGTATTTTCGGGCTGCAGGTTACATCATACTCTGGCCACCAGTTGGGGGAAGGGAGGATCTATCAGAAATGTTAGGGGGAGAGGATAGATGCAGCTTTATGCTGCCATTCCTCTGACATCACTCTTAATTTATTTTCTTTTTAAAAAATCTTTATTGTTGAGAGTATTACAGATGTCCCCATTTTTCCTTCCATTGTTCCCCTCCATCCAGTTCCTGCCCTATGCCACCCTACTGTCTGTGTCCATAGGTAAGATCTTTGGTTAATCTTTTTTTGCCTCCCCCTCCCCCTTCCCTTTGAGATTAGACAGACTGTTCCATGCTTCCATGCCTCTGATTCTGTTTTATTTACCATCTTGTTCATGAGATTTTTTTATTGGTTTATTTTGATTTTTATATTTGAATGTTGATAGATACGTATATGTTGCCATTTTCTTGTTCATATTTTTTATCCCTTCTTCTCCTTCTCCTCCCCCCTTCTCCTCTCCCTCCTCCTCCTCCCCCTCCTCCTCCTCTTCCTCCTCCTTCTCCTCCATCTCCATCTCCTCCATCTCCATCTCCATCTCTGTCTTCTTCTTCTAATACCCTTCAACATTTCATATAATACTGGTTTGGTGGTGTTGAACTCCTTTAGCTTTTTCTTATTTATGAAGCTCTTTATCTGACCCTCATTTTTAATGAGACCTTTGCTTGGTAAAATAATCTTGGTTGTAGGTTCTTACTTTTCATCATTTTGTATATTTTTTACCACTCCCTTCTGGTCTGCAAAGTTTCTTTTGAGAAATCAGCTGACAGTCATATGGGTGCTTCCTTGTAGGTAACTAACTGCTTTTCTCTTGCTGCTTTTAAGATTCTCTCTTTGTCTTTTGCCCTTGGCATTTTAATTATGATGTGATCCTCTTTGGGTTTCTCTTGTTTGGGGCTCTCTGGGTTTCCTAGACATGTAAGTCTATTTCTTTAACCAGGTAGGGGAAGTTTTCTGTCATTTCTTCAAATAGGTTTCAATATCTTGCTCCCTTCCCCTTCTTTCACCCCCCATAATGCAAATATTGGTACACTTGAAGTTGTCCCAGAGGCTCCTTACATTATCTTCATATTTTTGGATTCTTTTTTTCTTTTTGCTCTTCTGGTTGGGTGTTTTTTTTTTTTTGCTTTCTCATATTCCATATGGTTGATTTGATTCTCAGAATCCTTTGCTGTTGAATACCTGTAAGTGCTCTTTATTTAGAGTATGCTTAATTTCTGACTGAACCTTTTTTAAAAAATTTATATATTTTATTGATTTTTTTACAGAGAGGAAGGGAGAGAGAGAGTTAGAAACATCAATGAGAGAGAAACATTGATCAGCTGCCTCCTGCACACCCTCTATTGGGTATGTGCCCACAACCAAGGTACATGCCCTTGACTGGAATCGATCCTGGGACCTTTCAGTCCACAGGCCGATGCTCTATCCACTGAGCCAAACCAGTTAGGGCTGACTGAACCTTTTTAATGTCTATGATATTCTCACCAAGATCCTTGAAAGTCTCATCAAGATCTTTGAGTAACTTTATAATCATGTTTTGAATTCTGTATCCAGTAGTTTGCTTGCTTTCATTTGTGACATGTTTCTTTGTCTCCACATTTTGGCTGCTTCCCTGTGTTTGTTTCTATGCATTGGGTAGAGCTACTATATCTCTTGGAATTGGTAGAATGGCCTTGTATAGTAGGGCCCAGTGGCTCAGGATCCCCAGTCAGCTGAGCTTGGCACTCTAGGTGCGCCCCTTTGTGAGCTGTATGCATAGTCTTATAGTTGAGTCTTGATTGCTATTGGCATCACTAGGAGGAATTAACCTCTAGGCCAACTGGCTGTGAGGACCAGCTCTGACTACAGTGAGAGAGCTGCTGTGCAAGAGGTAAGGCCCAGCTGTGAAGCAAGGCAAGCTGGTGCTAATGCCTGATCTTGGGCTTTTTATTGATAGGTTTGGGCACACTGTCAACAGCTGCAGCTTGCTTGAGAGATTTTAGCAAAGTCTGAAGCCTGAGCCAGGACAGGCCATTCACATGGAAAAGCTGCTGCAAACACCTTGGGTGCAGCTGCAAATTGGATGGGGTAGGGTCTCAGGGAATCCTCAGGGTGGAGCAAACACTGTGAGCCATGCTGATGGGAAACTCAGGTATGGCTGCCAGTCAGCTCTGCAATGGGGGAGGTCCTAGCATAGGAACAATGACCCTTGTGAGCACTCCTGTTGGGGAGAAAGCCACCTCTGAGTTTTTTTCCCTGATGCCAGACAGTCCAGTTCCTTTCTCTATGTGTCTGGGTTCCCCAGAGCCTCCTGGTGCTGAAGCTCAGAGGTATGGTGCGCTGGCCCTTTAAAAGAAACAGCTGCATCTCAAGCAGCCTCTGTGTCACTCAGCCACGATCTCGGCTGGTTTTTATAGCCCAACTAGGGGCCCGGTGCACAAAAATTTGTGCACTGGGGCGAGGGAGGGGTGTTTCCTCAGTCCGGCCTGTTCCCTCTCACAGTTTGGGACCCCTCTGGGGATGTCCACCTGCTGGTGTGCCTGGCCAGCCCTGGGTGAGGGGCCAATGTCTGTTTGCAGGCTGGTCAAGCTCCCCAGTGGAAACCCTCACCCCAGGGGGTGTGGCAAGCCTGGGTGAGGGGCTAAGGGCAGTTTTCAGGCTGGCCACAGCTCCCACTGACCCTCTGGGCCATCCTCCTGGGAAGCGATGGGGTGGCGCTGGCCACCCCATAAGCTCCCCAAGAGGGGGCCGCCGGGTCCCGCCGGGTCCTGCCGGCTGCTTCCCGCCCCCCGCTGAGGCTTTTCCGCCTAGGAGGCTGATCAGGCGGCGCTGGCCACCCCATTGGCCTCGCAGGAGGGGGCCGCGGGGTCCCGCCGGCTGCTCCCCGCCCCCGCCAAGGATTCTCCGCCTGGGAGGTGGATCGGGCGGCGCTGGCCACCCCATCGGCCTCCCAGGAGGGGGTCCCCGCACCCCCTCCCCTCCCAGGCTCCCACCCGGGAAGGCATCCACAGGTCCAAGGCGTCGGATGCCTTCCCAGGACGGAGGCTCCCAAGATGGAGGAGGCCGCAGTCCAGGAGAAGCTGCACACCGGGGCTGCGGCCTCCGCCATCTTGGCTGGGCTAATTTGCATACAGCAGCTCTGATTGGCTGGTGGGCGTGGCTTACCCTGTCCCGGAGAAATGGTTAATTTTAATATTACACTTTTATTAGTTAAGAAGTTTCAGAGTCTTTTCTTCCCAGCTCTGGAATCCTGAGCTGGAGGTCTGGTATGGGGTTGGGGCCCCTTGCTCCTCACAGGCGGCCTCTGCAGAGACCATCTCCCTCCTGATAAAAAAAAGCAGCCCACATGGGTACCAGAGTAGCCCCTTCAGTGCCTCTACTCCTTATACCTGTTTCAGTGTGCTTTCTTCTTTAATTCTCTACTTGTACTACTTCCATTCAGCTAGTTTTCAGATGGTTCTGAATGATGGTTGTTCTCTATTTTAGTTGTAATTTTGATATGGTTGTGGGAGGTGGAGAGTACTGGCGTTTACCTATGTCACCATCTTGGTTCTCCTAGCCTGTTATATTTGGTCAAACATTTAATTGACTCATCCCTAATGCCTTGTCAGGGCCTGACCAAATGAGTTTGTAGGCCTTATATGGCCTGCAGGCTAGACATCCCCCACCCTTGCTTTAGAGGGTTGGTGACAGAGTTGCAGGCCATACTTACAATTGAGACTTGGTCCAAGGATACTCAGTAAGCCACTGTTCCCAGAACTATTCATTACATTGTATTTCTTTATCCACTTTACACACACACACAGACACACACACACACACACCTGACTTTAAACTTTAGTGATTTATATGGTCTTAGTGGGCAATTTCTTTTTAAATTCTCACCAAAGGATATGTTTCCATTGTTCTTGAGAGAGTGGAAGGAAGGGAGAAGGAAGAGAGAGAGAGCAAGGGAGGGAAGGAGGGAGGGAGAAAGAGAGAGAGAGAGAAAGAGAGAGAGAGAGAGAGAACGAACATTGATGGAGACACATTGGTGTGGGGAATCAAACCTGCAACCCTTCAGTCCATGGCCTGAAGCTGTAACCACTGAGCAAACCGGCCAGGGCTTTAGTACAAAATTTAATTCTGGAAGTGATTAGGCAGAACATGAATGGCTAAGATCTGATGATTGATAGGTCTAGGAGGAAGTGAAGGAAGGAAGCCAAAATCATCAAAGAATATTTGTAGGCCCTTATTTGTAGGTCCCACTCAGAGAATGTGAGTAATTAGAAGATGAAGAGGCAATTACTTAAAATTCTTTCTTTTTCTTTTGGCACATAAAATCATATCCATGATTTCAGCTTACACATTCCATTAATATTCCCCATTCTTGGAAAAGAGTACATAGCATTACTTCTTAATTTTTGTGTTCAAGCAACATTAACTCTGGGCCACAGCAAGCTCTTTTTTCTTCATGTCATATTATGGACATATAAGTCTTAGGTTTTCTGTGATGTCTGTCCTAAGGTTCTGGAACAGAATGATTACACATAATTTCTTTCTCTTCCCCTACTGTATCCTTTTTTTTTATGTGTTTAGAAAATCGGGAATATCTCAAACATGAATAGAAGTGCATTAAAAAAATAAAAACACCCATGTACTACTCACTGTCCAGATTCAGTAAATAAAAACATTTAGCCATGTATACTTCTATGCTCTTTACTTTTTTGAGAAATAAAGCATTAAAGAGTTGATGCCTCTTTTTTATCTTTTTCTAATCCCATTCCTCCCTCTCCTTTCCTTGAGGCCACCTCTATTCTGAGGTTGGTATGAATCCTCCTTGTTACCACAGAAAAGTAATTTCTTAATTAATTGTAACCTATTTTTAAACTTTTGAATTCTAAGGGTGATGTGACTAATTTTATTGTTTCTCAATAATGAATACTTTTCAATGACTCAATTATATGTATTTTTTCCACTCCTGGACAAAAGTAATCAATCACATTTGTGCTATTGCTAAAATATTTTTTGTTCTCTGATCAGATGTGACATTCATTAACTAGCCTATATAATAAAAGGGTAATTGCAAATTGACCCTAACGGTGGAATGAGCAGGAATGACCCATTGCTATGACACACACCGACCACCAGGGGGCAGATGCTCAATGCAGGAGCTGACCCCTGGTGGTCAGTGCACTTCCACGGAGGACTCCGCTCAGCCACAAGCTGGGCTAATGCGAGCTCATTGGTGGTGGTGGGAGCCTCTCCCACCTCCTCAGCAGCACCAAAGATATTCAACTGTGCCTTACGCCTGCTCCCTGCTGCCAGAGGGATGTCTGACTGCCAGCTTATTAGGCCCGATCCCCCACGGAGCAGGCCTAAGCCAGCAGGTGGACATATCTTGAAGGGTCCTGATTGCGAGAGGGTGCAGGCCAGGCTGAGGGAACCCCCTGAGTGCACGAATTTTTGTGCTCTGGGCGTCTAGTCCTATATAATAAAGAGGTAATATGCAAACTGACCGTTATGCCCTCACAAGATGGCTGCCTATGACCAGTCTGGCAGGGGGGTTAGTAAGGGATGACCAAATGACTGAACAGCAGCTGCGTGGGGCTACCAGGCTGGTGGTGGCGGGGGGGTGCCGTGAGGGGTGACCAGGCTGGGAGGGAGGGCAGTTGGGGGCAACAAGGCCAGCAGGGGGGCAGTTGGGGGCAATTAGG
>PVJC01021973.1:0-11745 GCA_004026665.1 Murina feae | reverse complement strand
ATTGTCTGACTGCCAGTTTAGGTTTGATCCCTGGGATTGGGCCTAAACCTGTAGTCAGACATCCCCTGAGGGGTCCCGGATTGGAGAAGGTGCAGGCTGGGCTGAGGGAACTGCCCCCCTTCACCCCTTGCATGAATTTTGTGCACCGGGCCTCTAGTATATAATAACATTCCTGAAATATCCTTTAAAAAGTCTTCACATTTACCGTCTATATCTAGGGCGAATGAGAGAGGAAAAGGGACAAAGAATTTTATTTTCTTTCAGACCAACTTATTTGAAAAACTAATATTATAAGCTATAAAAAGTGAAAAACATTTAATGTGTGCTAATAGGACTTGTATCTCTTAGTTTAATAGTCTGTATATTTTTGATACACTGTATTACAGGCAGCAGCATGAAGAATTTAATGTTATATTGCAAAATGTGGTTAGTTTAGATGGGAGGACAGTGTGATAAAGGAGAAATTCTAACAATTAACTGTGTTGTTTGTTTTGTCAAAATATGCTGCCCAGCTCCAGAGTTTCCCATTTTGGAGAAGCAGAATTGGTTGATACATCTCCTCTATATCCAAAAGGATTATGAAGCATGCAAGGTGAGAGATTGAAATGATAGGCAGATTTTGGTTAGGCAGCTGACAGTGTCTGTCACACATGGTTTCTATCCCACTAATAATGTATGAATTGCTATTTTCCCATTATCATTAGCCTTTGCTATGATAAAGCTGCTTTAGAAGCAACTTTAATTCCAATAGTCTCCAACAACAAACGTTTATTTATTGCTCATGGGCCTTCATGTTGGCTGTGGGTTGGCTGGGTACAAGTTGTGGGTCAGGTTTAGGTATGTTCCATGTGTCTTCTCATTTCAAGACCAGGATGAAGGGGCAGTCATAACAAGTCATCTGGGACTTACTAATCTCACAGTGGAGGGCAGATGTTCAACCAGCCTAGTATTTCTCACTTTTTGATCTCTGGATAGGTGAAAAATGGTATTTTATTTAATTTTATTTTATAATTCTCTTATTCTGGTGAGCTTTATCATCATTTGTATATTTAAAAAACATCTATTTCTTTTCCTCTAAACTGTGTATCTTTATCACATACTATATATTACATACTTGCTGGCAGACAATAGTATTAACATGGAAATACATCCTTTGTATTGTCTTTTTTGGCATTCAGAGATTTGTAATATTTCTAAGGTTGTGGTTTTAATTTATACCTGTGGTATTTATACCCATGGCAATGCACAGACCTAGCAATGTTTAGTACCAGTCTGAATGTTGAAAGGTTTTTTTCTTTCCTTCTGTGGTATTACCTTCTCTTTGTTTTCCTTTTTCTTTATTTTCTCTTTCTTTATTTATTTTAAAAATATATTTTACTGATTTTTTACAGAGAGGAAGGGAGAAGGATAGAGAGTTAGAAACATCAGTGAGAGAGAAACATCAATCAGCTGCCTCCTGCACACCCCCTGCTGGGGATGTGCCCGCAACCAAGGGAGATGCCCTTGACTGGAATAAAACCTGGGACCCTATCCACTGAGCCAGATTGGTTAGGGCTCCTTTTTTCTTTCTTTTTTTGATCACTTTCTCTGTTTCCTTTTTTTTTTTTTTTTTGGCTTCTCTTTCTCTGCTTTTTTCTTAAGAGTTGGGACTCTGCCCATTCCACATACTTCCTCTTGATCTCCAGACTAATGTGATACTTAACTGAATATTTCACAGTCATTTCAAATTCATCTTTTCTGTAGCTGAATTTATTTGCTTTCTTCCAAACCTATTCCTTCTCCTGTTCCCTATCTCAAGGATAGGTACCACCATTCACCCAGCTGTCTATGTTAGAATACCCTGGCCCACTTTCCCTAATATAATTTAGACTAGAGGCCTGGTGCACAAAAATTTGTGCACTCGGAGGGGTCCCTCAGCCCAGCCTGTGCCCTCTTGCAGTCTGGGACCCTTGGGGATGTCCACCTGCTGACTTAGGGCCACTCCCCAGGGGATCGGGCCTAAGCTGGCAGTCAGACATTCCTCTGGAAGCCCAGGAGCCCTTGGAGGATGTCTACTTGCCAGCAGGGAGCAGGCCTAAGCTGCAGTCAGCCATTGTTAGTGCTGCTGAGGAGTCAGGAGAGACTCCCACCACCACTGTTGTACTACTGGCAGTTGTCAACTGTCAGCCTTGTGGCTGAGCAGAGCTCCCCCTGTGGGAACGCACTGTCCACCAGGAGATAGCTCCTGGATTGAGCATCTGCCTGCCTGGTGGTCAGTGTGTGTCATAGTGACCAGTCATTCCCACTTGTTTTGCTGTTAGAGTCAATTTGCATATTACCCTTTTATTATATAGGATAATCATCAAATTCTGGAACTCCTCTCTTTAAAAAAAAAAAAAAAAAAATATATATATATATATATATATATATATATATATATTTTAATATATTTTATTGATTTTTTTACAGAGAGGAAGGGAGAGGGATAGAGAGTTAGAAACATTGATGAGAGAGAAACATCAATCAGCTGCCTCCTGCACACCCCCTACTTGGGATGTGCCCGCAACCAAGGTACATGCCTTTGACTGGAATCGAACCCGGGACCCCTCAGTCCGCAGACCGACGCTCTATCCACTAAGCCAAGCCGATTAGGGCTGGAGCGCCTTCTTTTATTGTGTCTTGGAATTGTCTGCTTCTTTATCCTCTCCATGCCTTAGTTAATCCTCTTCATTTTAGTTTAAATTAGCACAAGAGTTCTTATACCAACCTTGCCTCTAATCTTGCATCCTTTCCATCTATTTTCAACAATGCTCCCCATAATTATTTTTAATAGAACAAATAGAATCAGGTTACTTACTGCTTAAGACTTTTCAGTATTTCCCCATTGTTCTCAGCCCTTTTAGCATGGCATTTAAAGCCTTTCTCTCTGACTTTCCTGGCCACCTCAGATTCTCCACCTCCTGCCAACACAGGATTTGAAACTGTTTACTCTGGAAAGCTTTCTCTGACTCTCAAAGTTAGAATTAGGTGCTTGTCCTCTGAGCTCCTATAGCACCGGGGCTTATCCCATCATAGTAGAAAATGGAGCCTATATTTTGCTCATCAGAGTTATTTTTCATATTTTTCTTAGCTTGACTAGATATATTTTAGGTAGGGGTTAACAAAATTTTTCTTTAAGGGACCAGATGGTAAATATTTTAGGCTTTGCAGGCACAAATAGTCTCTGTCTTATAAGCTTAATATTCTGTTATTTATGTATGTATGTATGTATGTATGTATGTATTTTTGATAACCTTTAAAACTATGAAAGCTGTTCAAAAATAGGCTATGCAGGTTAGATTTGGTCTGTGGGCTATAGTTTGCCAGCCCCTATTGTAGAATAAGTGGTCATAACAAGAGAGTTGAGATTTTTAAAAAAATCTGAATTAACTACTTTATTAGTAACTAGCTGTACCTGGCCACGTGTTCCTGTGGCTCAATTTGGTTAAATGGAAAAGAAAGAAAAGGGAAAGTGCACGTTTCTAATATGTTTAATTGCATAACGCCGCTGCCCCAACCCTGCTGGCTGGTCTGGCTCGCACACGTGCACCTCTGCAGCCCAGGCCCCCCAGCACTGGCCTGCACCCCCGCTCCCCACAGGCGGCCCGCAGGCGGCCTGCGCTGCGCACCCCATGCCCTGTGCCTGAAGCAGCCCGGCTGCTCCCGACTCCCTCTGGCAGGGGCCCTCGCTGAGCTGCCCAAAAGCTGGAGGAAAAAGGAGCTGAGGAAGCTCCCCCGCCCTGCCTGCCACACTCCCCGCAAGCCCTCAGCTGCAGCGTGGGAGGGGCTGCGGCAGCCGCCAGCGCCCTGAGCCCCAACCCAGCCCGGGCCCAAGGTCCAGCTCTGCGCTGGTTGATATTTCGCAACATGATAATTGGCATGCCGATTGAATTCCATCCCTGACAGATCGAGTGAGTGAATTCCAAAATTTTGTTGGATAATTAACCGCTTCATCTGCTTCCACAACAGTGTCGACGGACTTGTATGTGATTGCCTGGCTTTGAATGTTAGACTGAATAATATTGTTAAGTTCGTAGCGTGTGTTGCTTTTATGTCCAACAGATGACACTTTTTCAAAAACATGTTTTTACCTGTTTTTTTAAGAAAAGCACATTTTTACATGTCACAGTTGTGACATCTATATAATGTAGGTATATAAAAACACGCGTGTATTCAAATGCAACATTGTGTCAAAATTTCAAAGCAATCGGTCAAGAACTTTCAGAGATTTGAGATTTTGAACAAACGAACATTTATATTTTTATTTATATAGATTATCCTGGATTCTTATATCTGCCCCTTGTTCATATCTACTCTTTCTTAAAAATGCTTGAAGGCATTTAACCATTCCTCAGAAGTATTTTTCTTCTTCTTTCAGGCTGTTATCAAAGAACAGCTTAAGGAGACCCAGGGCCTATGTGAATATGCTATCTATGTCCAAGGTAAGACATATTTCTTTTCTTCTTGTTAGAGGAATGCACATTTTGCCTAAGTTTCTAGAAAAAGAGCAAACAGCTTATGAAATGCTTAAATTCAAGTGAGTGTGCCGCAAAGGTTTTTTTTCAGTGTTGGTTTTTTATTTTATTTCATTTTTAAATACTGTGCTACATTTGCTTTAATTTATTTTTAATTTTTATTGATTTCAGAGGGGAAGAGAGAGGGAGAGAGTGATAGAAACATCAATGATGAGAGAGAAACATCGATTAGTTGCCTCCTGCACATCCCCTACTGGGGAATCTAGCCTTCAACCAAGTCATATGCCCTTGACCGAGTTGAATCTGAACCCTTTAGTCTGTGGGCCAACGTTCTAGCCAATGAGCAAAAGGGGTTAGGGCCAGTGTTAGTTTTTTAAGTCAGAACATAATTCTTAGGCTGGATTTGACCTCAGAAATGACTGGTTATGTTAAAAAAAACTTGCTACCATCCTTCACCTCGTTTCTGCCTAGTGTTTTTCAGAATGGATATTAGAGTCCTTGCTTCTTCAGTAGTTTCAAGCCCAGAAAAGGCTTTGAAAAGGTTCCTTGTAATCAGGCTAAAAGAGATGAGGAAAGACTTGAGGATTTTTAGTAAGGTGAGTCAGGGAAGAAGGCCAGAGATATACAGGATAAAGCAGAGAATAAATGAAATTCATTAGAAATCAAATATGGAAACAGTTGCCTGAAATTTTACTCTTTAGTGCCAAAAGTTGCATCCCTAGTTTTCCCATGAACTTTCTTTTTGACCTTTTTGTATAAGTGAGTTATTTTGTTGACCACTCATTGCCTTTGTGGTCTTTAGAATTGTATATAATTTTTTGGCATAATTGGTAAAATGTTGACACATCTAGGACATCATGGCAACAAAAAAAAGTTCTTTTATCCCCAATGTCACAAGCCTCATAATATTTAAGCATGGAAATTCTTTTGTTGTTGTTGTTAATCTTTACCCGAGGATAATTTCCTTTGATTTTTAGAGAAAGTGGAAGAGGGGAGAGAGACACAAAGAGAGAAACATCGGTATGAGAGAGACACATTGATTGGTTGTCTCCCAACCAGGGCTGGGAATCAAGTCTGCAACCAAGGTACGTGCCCTTGACTGGAATTGAACCCGGGACCGTGCAGTCCACAGGCCAGCGCCCTAGCCACTAAGCCAAACCAGCTAGGGCAAGCATGGAAATTCTTCTGAAGACTTAGGCCTAGGAAAAAATATTGATTCTGAATGGTTGCTATATTGATAACCAAGTCTGAATATTACTGCATTTTTTATTTTTTATTTTTTTGCCAGAATCTCCTTGTTAGACATGGGGTATGATTGTCCTTGCCCCATTTGGGGAACTCTCTGAAATCTGAATTATGAATTATGAACCCGATAAGGGATGGTTAAGAATGTTTATATGTAGTTTATCTGGTTATTTGCAAGGCACTGATTATCTGTGTGATAGATACTGGGAGTGGAAAGGGTTAGATAAGTTTGGGCACCTTATTAAAAAGGTTTTAGCCTAGCTGTGCCTCTGTGCTGGGTGCCCAATGGTGCCAAGGTCCTTTCTCCTCATAGTGCAAACTCTTGACTCCTTCTTCCTGCATCCATTTCCCACTGAGGTCACCCAGGCAACAGAAGCAACGGAAGCAAAAGCAAGAGTGTTAAACAGTCAGAGAGGGCCATGTCTAATCCTTTTCCTGCCCCTCCCCAACTTCCACCCACAGTCCACTGTCACAGAGCTGTAAAAAAATGGGCAGTTTGCAGAGGCACAGCTGGAGCCTGCAGGAAGTGGAAGATCTAAATATCTTATATTCAACTAGAGCTGCATGCAAGGAAACTGCAGTGACTACATTCAAGATTGTAACAGGGCTCTGGAACTTCATTCTCAGTCAACTCTTTTTCAACTGAGCAATGGCCAATGAAACTTTAGAGAAATATCAGAAAGCTTATGTGTCTTATAAAACAGTGTTCTGCAAGTAGACTGTGGAATCCAGATAGCAAATGATAGTATTAATAGAAAAACAAAGAATTTTAATGGATCTGAATGCATCTAGCTGGTGGGAGAAGCTGTCACCCATAGCTTTAGTGCAGTTGTAAGCTTGGCAACCTGTGGCAGAGATGCCCCTAGATTAAGTAGGAGATTCCTGCAGCCATTACCAGCTGGGAATCACAGATGAAAAAATGTTTAAAATTCTTAAGAAAGAAAATCAATATGTAAAGGACAAAAGCTATATATGGTAACTAACATGAATGCTTAATGATAAACAATAAGGAATGTGTTATTCATACAAACAGAAGTTGTTACTTGAAGCTGTACCCGTTTGCAGAGGCAAAGCAGGATTGTAATTAGGTGCTTCAGATAATGGGCATGTGAAAGCATGCTGTAGACACACTCTTGTTCATAAAGGAGTCAAGAATCATCAGAAAAGTTTAAATGATCTTAATAAAGTTCTACTAGATTCAAATATTATTGAGGCAAAGGTGGATCTAGTAGCCAGATTCCTTAATATTAAGGAGTAGAGGTCCAGTGCACAAAATTTGTGCTCTGGGGAGGGAGTGGGTGCCTCAGCCCAGTCTGTGTCCTCTCACAGCACAGGACTCCTCACTCCTTACCGCCTGCCTGCTTGCTGCTCCTTAGTGCTGCCGTGGAGGCGGGAGAGGCTCCTGCCATCACCTCTGTGCTTGCCATCCTTGAGCCTGGCTTCTGGCTGAGTGGCGCGCCCCTGTGGGAGCACCCCGACCACCAGGTGGCAGCTCCTGCGTTGAGCATCTGCCCCCCGGTGGTCAGTGTGCATCATTGAGACTGATTGTTCTGGTCATTCCACCATAACAGTCGCTTAGGCTTTTATTATGTAGACTAGAGACCCAGTGCACGAATTCGTATCCCAGTAGGATTCCTTGGCCTGGCCTGTGGGATTGGACCGAAACCCACCCTTGGACATCCCCCAAGGGGTCCCAGATTGTGAGAGGGTCAGCTGGACCCCAGCAGCAAGCTCACCCACCAGTTGGAGCATCTGCCCCTGGTGGTCAGTGCACATCATGTGGACTGGTTGACTGTCTCCCCCCTGGTGGTCAGTGCACGTCATAGTGAGTGGTCGAATGGCCTTAGCATATCATTAGCTTTGATTGGTTGAAAGGCCGACCATACAACCAGACACTAAGCATATTAGGCTCTTTTAATATAGGATAATGTGTCATCATTCAACAAAGAAAAGGAGAGAAGGAAAATTGAGATTCAAAAGATGAATGAAGGCCATTAAGAGCCTAAAAGGACCTCAGAGGAGATCTCTACTGGCTGCCTTGCTTCTGAGAAGAGGGAAACAAGCAATGGGCCACCAGAATACTATGAAAAACTATTGTTTGCCAGGTCTAACAATGCCTATGAAGTTAGTTTATGAATGTTATTCGTACTAGGAAAGATAAGCCAATGAGCAACTTTTAGCCTTCACTGAACTGAAAGATTTGGCGATATTGTTGAGTAACAGACTTAAAGGGTATATATTCCTCCTCCCACTTCAGTCTCTGAAAAATAGTCTTATTGACAAATATTTATCTTCTCCCTCCTATTTTTTCCCTCTTTTAAGTTTGAGCATATTTATTCCCTTAATAAAAGGAAAGTGAAGAACTGCTCATACTGAAAGCTCCTTTATTAACTGAGTCAAAGTAAAAGTATTTCTTATAATAAAACATTCAGGTCTCAAAAAAAAAAAGAAAAGAAAAAGAAAAAGGTTTTAGCACGTCAGCAACTTTGCTATTTGTTTCAACCCAACTGATTGTGTTGAAGATACAATAATCCAAAGAATTTCTTTGATATGGTTTTCCATCTCCCGTTTCTCCAATTTTTCTGATATCAGGCTCTATTCTTCCCAGAACATGACTTTATTTTCTTTGTTTTCTGTTTCTTGGCAGCACTAATATTTCGCCTGGAAGGAAATATCCAAGAATCCCTAGAACTCTTTCAGACATGTGCTGTTCTCAGCCCACAGTGTGCTGATAACCTCAAGCAGGTGGCCAGATCTTTGTGAGTATTTGCAGTCCTGGAGACTCATGAAAAACATGTAAGAGCATTCTCAGGCAGAGGCTGCTTCTGGCAGCCTGATCAGCCTCATCCCTAGAGGGAGTGTTGCTTAATAGGTATAGTGGGATTCACTTTGAAGAGTGTAGATTAACTTTGAAATTTGACGAAATGAGATAACTCATATAAAGTTGGACAGAGGAACACTGATACTGGTTATCATATAAGTACTGACTTTTGTGTCCTCAGTCCTCTAATCTTATTGGCAACCATGGAAATTTTCTCATCCAACACTTAGCATAATATTTGACACACAGTAGATTTTTAGTAAATGTTTGTTGAGGGAATGCTCTGAAGGTTCCTGAATGCAGGCAACCTCCAAAATCTTTCTAAGCTGTTAGGTACACTAATAGTTTTACTACCCCAGTACAATATTCCAGTAGTAAAGTTTCTGTGGGGTTCCCATCCCTAATTTTTTTTTAACCTACATTGTGATTTATGCCTATACTATCTTTGCATAGAGCCTAGTTTTCCCCAGTTTTCTCCAGAACCATGATCCAATATCAAGGAAATAGACTTAGGCTTGGGAGCGAAGAGCATGCCCCTAATAGATGATTGTGATAAATGATGGCAATTCTTGCTTAACATGGCACATTATTTGGTTTGTTTCTTTTTTGGTCTACATTTGTAGTACACTGTATTATAGAAGACTCACTAAAATTGGTGTAGAATTTGATCAAGGCACTGGAACTGCTACCAATGCAGTCCCTACCAAGAGAGCTTCTGCTGTTGGTATACAGCAGCCTCACTGGCCGAACCAGCACAACCAGCTCACAGGGAAGAGGCTTCCAGAATTCTCAGCTGGATGGAATTTGAGTCAAATGTGGGCTAGTGAGGTTAGTCTTCTAAAAGGTTTGAGTTAATAATTAAGGAAACTGTATTTCTTCCACAGATTTCTTTTGGGGAAACATAAAGCTGCCACTGAAGTATATAATGAAGCAGCTAAGCTTAACCAGAAAGACTGGGTAAGTACGGACTTTTAGTTCTTCATTATTAGTAACATGCTAATGGTTCCATTTATCATATGGCTGTCTTTTGTTATTCCTGAATCCTTACATGCCAAAAATGTCTTGATCCTCATACTAAATTGATGATTCAGTTAGATATAAGATCAAAAACCGTTTCTGCATAACTTATCAGCTTTTGCTGCATGGTTTTCTGGCAGGGAGTGTTGCTGTTAAGCAGTTTGACATTAATCTGATTCCTCTTGATAATCCAACTTTCCTCTCTAGAAATGCCCTCCTTTCTCTAAAGCTACCTTATGTAAAGGGAGACTTATGAAGGGAATAAAGAGATTCTGTAGAGCTCAAGGCCAGGAAGTACAGGCTGGTCTTGCAACTAACTAGTACTGGAAAGCTGTCAGCACCAAGGTAGCTACTCTTCATTTCTGTTTTATTTCTTCTTTTTGTAGATCAGCAGTTGGCAAATGTTTTATGTTTTAAAGGGCTAGTTAGTAAATATTTTAAGCTTTGTGACTTCATATAGTCTCTGTGACAACTACTGAACTCTGAGATTCTAATGTGAAAAAATCATGGACAATACCAATAAAACTTTATTTACAAAATAAGGCAGAGATGGATTTGGTCTGTAGATTTTAGTTTGTTGACCTCTGCTGTCTGCATTTGCAGACTGACTCCAAATACATATATTCCATTATAGTGCCCTCCACATGGTGCTGTCAGTCCCAAAGTCCACATCACCTAGCGAATTCCTAGATTCCTAGGAAAAGGAATCCGATCAACACACATATGTACATATGTGTCCTTAGGGTGGGACAGGATTGGTGGGTAGTCTCTTCTGAGAAGAGGGCATAGATGGAGTGATCTCCTGTTTGTCCTGCTTTTATGTCTTATAATCTCTGGGATTTTTTTTTATATTTATGAACCTATTTTTTAGAATTAAATATATTTGAGTATGAAATCTGGTAAAAAATGACTGTAATGCATATTTTAAAGTTTAACTTTGCTGAACAATAACAATCTCTAGATGACTGTTGTTTCACTCAAATATGTACTGTGGAATTTACACCCAAACTGTTTTCTTTTGTGTGTAGGAGATCTATCATAACCTGGGAGTTTGCTACATTTATCTGAAACAGTTCAACAAGGTAATTTATAGAAATAGTGGTGGCTGGTGATTTCAATGAAGGTACACTGTTACAGAGTGCCATTGTTCATTTTGTATTATTCCTAGTGCTTGTAGAGATTTTTGGAAATAAAAATTGAAAGTGCCATATACACCTATCCTCATTTTTCTTTTCATTTGCTGTTATCCATCTTTCCCCCCCTGCTTTTAACAAGAAATGAAGAAGTTTTAGAAATATTGTGAGGGAATGGTAATCTAATTGCTTTTTTTTCTCTCTTTCTCTACCCCAGATTAATTTTCTAGTATAGAAGCAAATATTCAGCAAAATTTAGATAGTGAAAAGTGGACCATTGCCTTAGCTAGTTTGGCTCAGTGGATAGAACATCAGCCTGCAGTCTGAAGGGTCCCAGGTTTAATTCATGTCAAGGGGACATACCTCAGTTGCAGGCTCGATCCCTGGCTCTCGTCAGGGTGTATGTGGGAGGCAACCAACTGATGTATCATTTTCTTTTTTTTTTTTTTTTAATAAATCTTTATTGTTCAGATTATTACAGATGTTCCTTTTTTTTTAAGCCCCCATAGCTCCCCTCCACCTGGTACCCCCCTCCACCCCGTGCCCTTACCCCCACCCCTGTCTTCGACCATAGATGTAAGATTTTTGTCCAGTCTCTTCCCATACCCCTCACACCCCCTTCCCCCTGAGAATTGTCAGTCCATTCCCTTTCTATGCCCTTACTTGTATTCTATTCACCAGTTTATTCTGTTCATCAGATATTTCTATTGACTTAATTGTTATATTTCCTGGTTGATAGGTATTTGTTGTCCCTTTGTTGTTCATAGTTTTTATCTTTACCTGTTTCTTCTTCTTCCTCTTCTCAGAGAATGTCCTTCAACATTTCAAATAATCCTCGGTTGGTGGTGATGAACTCCTTTAGTTTTTCCTTGTCTGTGAAGCTCTTTATCTTACCATCAATTTTACATGATAGCTTTGCTGGATAGAGTAATCTTGGTTGTAGGTTCTTGCTATTCATCACTTTGAATATTTCTTGCCACTCCCTTCTGGCCTGCATGGTTTCTGTTGAGAAATCAGCTGACAGTCGTATGGGTAC